>JZKD02S0475260.1:13112-33896 GCA_000966675.3 Picea glauca
GAATCAACTTACAATGATTTTAGAGACCGGCCACCGTTCCTCGATCCTGATCCTGGGCTCCTCCTCTTCTTTTGTCCTCCAACTGCTTATGCTTGAAATTCTCCTAAAGCTTGAGACAAGGCTAAAGGGTTGGGACAAAACGAACTTGGAAATTTGGCAGAGTTTCTTTGCTATGATTTTTCCTCTTTTGAATAGTACCCCTACCCCTCCTTTTATAGGCTAGAAGGAGCTAGGGTTTTAGGCGAACTCTCATCCATGCATGGCTGGGAGTTCCAGTTAACTGACAAAAAGATCTTCGTCCCGACGGAAA
Source organism: Picea glauca (assembly GCA_000966675.3). Classification (NCBI taxonomy): domain Eukaryota; kingdom Viridiplantae; phylum Streptophyta; class Pinopsida; order Pinales; family Pinaceae; genus Picea; species Picea glauca. Next base: position 13,423 of record JZKD02S0475260.1, read on the forward strand.
CTTTCCTGATTTTTTGCTTTGTTAGGTAACCGCGGGCTGTAGTGGACTAGCCCGCGGTCACCCGCGTGCAGTATAAGGCCAGCAAGTGGTCCACCGCGCCCAGTAAGAGGTTAGGGCTCGGGTTGCTTGATTTAAGTGGTTTTTTGAGGTTCTGTTTAGCATGGCTTTGGCTAGGAAGAGGCATGAGTTGGCCTGATGCCAGGTGAGCCTGTGTGGTGCATTTTAGGGTTATAACAGTTGGTTGTTGATCATACCTTCCACTTCAATCATATGTGATTGAAATTTATCTTGCTTGTTGTCCAAGGCTACATAGATCCTTGGTACACTTCTACCCATGTCCTCCACTGTTTCATCCTGTTGAAGATTGTGGACAATTCTCACTTTGCCAATTTTTTGGGGACAATCTCTGTACCTATGATTTCCTTTACAACCCCAACATTCCATAGGTGTTTTCCTTGGCAATTGCCCACCTACTTTAGCCTTCCCGGTCTCTCTAAAACCTAACTATCCTTGAGGACTATTCCTGAAAAAGGGAGGTTTGTTTCCCTTCTTCCTCTAATCCATTTTTAAATTCTTCTTGTCTTCCTAAACCTTCCGAAAAGTAATATTTTCATATTGCTGCTCATACAAGCATTTTTCTCTCCTTATAGTCTCTTCCATAGTCTTAGTGTCATCATATTGAATCTTTTCCCCAATGGAAGGTGGTAGTTCACTCAGATACCTTTGAATTTTGACAGTCTCATCCTTGATGAATGGAACATGCTTCAACAACTCCAAAAACTTCCGTTCATATTCATCAATGGACATGCTGCCCAACTTGAGTTCAAAGAATTTCTTCATCTTTCTGTCATAGTATCTTTTAGTCAAGTATTTCTTTCCAAAATACTTCTTGAATTCTTTCCAAGTAATATCTTTCTCTCTAATGTGTTTCACCTCCACGAGTTGATCCCACCACATGGATGCTTTTCCCTTCAGTTGATACATTACAATTCTTCCTTTTGCATGAGAGGAATAATTCCGCAGTTGGAAATATTTCCTCATGCCAAGCAACCATGTTTCAACATCTTCCTCGTTCTTGTGTTCTCCATCAAATGTAGGAGGCTTAATCTTGTTCATTTCTCCCTTCAGTTCATCCACTCCAGATCTCCTGTGATTTCTGGTAGGAGATGGGCTTGACCTACTGTGTGCCCCCTTATTGGATTGCTTCGGGGAGTGGCGACAATGTCTGCTAATGATTCTTGATCTTCTTTTATTCTTAGGTGTCTTGCGACTCCCTGTTTTTCTTGAGTTAGTATCCTTATCCAACTTCTTTTCTATTCTCTCTAAAATCTTCATCAACTTTAAGTTGAATTCTCCCTATTTTTTCCTGAGCTTTCCTGAGATTTTTGCTATCTGCTCGGTGAGTTTGGGCATCTTTCTACAATATTTCAATGATTTTCATCATGTTTCCTTCCTTATCTATCTCTTCTCCATGCCCATTAGAGTTTGACCCTTCAACTCCCAAATGAACATCCATCCCTTTAGCTTCATTCTCTGAACTGGAAGCATTCTGTGTCTCCTCCATTTCTCCACACTTAGTGGCAATTCCCTTCAGTTATGACTTTCGTTAAACTATGCAAACACAACGTGTAATCAACCGAATTTTGTCAGGCCATCCGTCCTTAACAATTCCCACAATATTCATAAACCAATATGAATCAAGAAAATTTTCAAATTCCATTTCTTTCTGATATTTTCTCTGTTCTGCAACAATCTTTCGGGCACTAACCCTTTTCGCTTAGTCCCCAATCCACGTGATCACGGGTCGTGACCACTTGCCTATCCAAAAGGGTGATTCACGACTTCGCGTTTTAGGGATTCTGTTATGGGACAAACTTGATACTCCCGATTTTATGAATCACGAATGACCTAGGCACTAGCTCCTCCCACTAGGCCCCTTTGATTGTGACGTTGGGCTATGACCTGGGCCCCAACTTTTGAGTGCTTCAGGACTTCAGGCTTCACATCCTTAGAAGTTAGCTCACCTCTTTTCTTCTGAAACCTGAACTTTACACACATCAGATTGACAGTCTTGACTTCCCCACGATCCAATGGTTCATATGCTTTCTTCGCAAATCAAGACTTCGTGTTTCGTGACTTTGGAAGTTGGCTTCCTTCTTCCTTCTTTCGAATTCCAAAATTTTGAACTTCATACCCCGGGTCCACGTAGTACAAAAGTCACCAACCCAGGTGGTGGCACGTGGCATGCCTAGTAATGTCCACGTCACCCTAGGTGATGTCCTCTGACGCCACCACGTCTACCCTTTCACTTCAAAACTTCTAACTTCGGAAGTTTGTGCATCAACACATCCCACTTCCCCTGATAGTCGAAATTTCAAAATTACGATCTACTCTTCTTCTTGATCCAATGGTCAAGCTCTTTTCCTCCGATCTACGGTGTAGATCTTCCTTGAGACTTTAGAGCTTATGGTTTCAAAATTTCATGCATCAACACATCTCACTTCTACCGATTTATGAACTCTGAAATCAGGACTTGCCGTGAGATCCAACGATAGGGTTTCTCCCCAAATCTACTGTGTAGATTTCCTCCGGGACTTCGGAGCTTTGGGCTTCAGAAGTTTGTGCATCAACACATCTCACTTCTCCCAATTTCCGAACTCCAAAAGGCTTCCAGAATAACCCTCTTGCACCTTCTCCAGATCTGACAGTCGCAAATAATTTCCCTCGCTTCTGAACAGATCCTACGGCTCCAACAGCTCAAGTGTTGTGATATCTCTCTCTCTATGGCCCAAATACCATGCCTGTTGCAGTTTTATGATACCGCTACACTCCTGAACTTCGTAACACAACCAAGGTAACTTCTTGGCACTCAGGAGGGTTCCGAGGTCCGAAATGGTGAGAAAATATAAGAGGATATCAAAATAGTTATCAGTACAATTGATCAACATAGACAACAAGGAAGAGTTGTGAACGAGAGAAGTTCGCGATCTCTTAAAGTTTCTAAAAAAACAACCTACCCTAAGGAAAACCCTAGTCTACAGTTCAAGATAAAAGTAAATCCTTGACGGATAATTCTAATGTCGTAGATGAAAAAAACCCTCCTAAGGAAAATCTAGAAATGCCACACAAACTAATCCCAATAACTAGCAAGAGGAAAACATAAACCAATATAGAGGGAGAAAGTGAGAGCATACATGAAGAGGAAATTCTTCTGGAAGAAATGGAGCTCAATGCAAATGTTGAGGATATTTAATTTACAGATGAAGAATAGAGGATACAAGAGAACAAATCAATTTCAATAGAATTGGCCACCCAAGAGCCAATTGTGAAGAAGAATCTCTGACCCTGCACAGTGCCAAATTTGACAAAAACTCAAGAAAATCGGTTATTGAGAATATCAATAGAAAAAATAATAAGATTCAAGGAAAATGGAACTCACAACTTGACTTTAATGGAGTTCCATCATCTAAAATTGTACAAATTCATGCAGCCACATGAGGAGCCCTAAAAATGTCAATTGGAGATATAGAGGGAGAAAATTCCATTTTAAAGGATATAATTAAATAATTATAAAATTCTTTAATGCTCCCACCACTATTCGTCAGTCCAATTTCCACCATACAACCTTGGATAATTCTTGAGGGAAGACCAAAATATAGCTCAAGACTAAAAGGAACACCAAGTCTAGTCTACTTGTTTCCATCAAGAAGTATGTCAGAGAAAATATCCAAAAGAGAATGTCCCTTATTCTCAAAACATGTGAATTGAGAATAAGTTTTGTTTCCTTAGGCTCAAGACTGACAAATTTCAGGCAATATCTTCAGGCTGATCTTGAAAATGATGAAGAATTTTACAAAGCGGCCATTTCTACTTTTATTGTAAAAGTTTCAAGCCCTAGCAAGTTCCGGAGAAAAGAAGAGGATTTTCCTTTGACAATCCATATAAAACAACTTAAGGCATGTTGGTTAAAGAGAATAAAGAGTTTAAAATAAATGCTAGTTGAGTGTGATACTATAAGTGTGAAAAGAGGAGAATTGGATTAGTTAGGTCAACTAGAGATGTGGAGGAGCCACACTTAATATTGAATTCCATATTCCCGTCAAAAGAAAAAATGGAGGAGAAGCTAGACATATTACAAATTGCATCAGCTGAGAAATTCAACGAAGTGACTAAATATTCAAAAATAGAGGTTGAAAGTTGGTTGGTTAGTTATGTGAATACAAATGAGGACATTGAGGACACCCTTCATCAACTTTCGTTGGACTTCAAAGATGTGGAAAATTCATTATTGATATTAATGTAAGCTTGAGAAATAATGGTGGAACCAATGAGAGAATACATTAAGAATTGGTTAAAGAAAGCCTTAACTAAAATAACTAAATCAGATCAAGAAGAAGCAGTTGTAATCGATCAAGTAGTTCTAGCGAAGGAGAATATAAAAGACACACCAATAGGAAGATGAAGAGAGAGAGAGATTCCATCACAATAAGTAAAGAGATCATTTTTCATGATTTATTATCCTTTAAACTTCTCATTCATAAATAATTCATTTGTGTCTTTTCATTCTTTAAGAACCCATAACCCATAACCGATATCTGATCATTTTCTTCTTCTTCTTCCAATGCTAGACTTATATTTTTTAAAGGTCCACGGGAGCCCCATCCCATTCCATTTGGATGAACACAATATTTTGATTTATATTTCATTGTAAAACCATACTATTATTTTTGAACTCCTCAGAGAACTATTTCAGGATGCAAATATAATGATTTCTCAGACTTTGAATTTCTAAGTATGATATTTTTGAAGTGTTCCTATCATATTATCTTCAGATTTAAATGATATAGTCTTTTAAGTTCTCTGCATTGCGGACTTATATTTTTCTCTCTTATGAATGTGACCAAATCTTATTTATACTGTGATGGATGTGAGGAATATGTTATTTTCATATGATGGTTTCCACATTTTTGTATAATATTGTATAGATATTATATTTTAGTCTTTAAAATATTCATGGTCCTTCTCTCAGAAACTTTTCTTTATGAATATTCTTTTATATCTTAAATTGTATTTTCATAATTTATTTCAAGCAATGACATAGAAGTACCACCTCTATAAAAACATAGGTTTTTTTTTATCCTCATGAGGTTGTTGTTAATATTGTGACCAATATAAACATAAAAAACTATGATCCAATTGAGTACCCAAACAAGAAAATAATTTAGTCAAAAATTTTTCAATGAAAATTGGATCTCTGTCACTTACAATAATCTTGGGGACTCCATGCAGATTTTGAACTATTTCCATGAGTGTTGAGGCTACTTTTCATATGATGGTTTCCACATTATGACACAATGCATTTTTGCAATGTTAGATAACATAATTTTATTGAAGTCCTTTATGAAGATGACGGCCAGTCTTCATATCTACTGCCAAAATGATCTATGTATACAGTGAGTTTTGGCAGCACTCTACCGCCTTTGTCCATCTCCACAGGGTGCTTTTGCATATGCCTTTCTCCACCGCCATACACACGGTTTTGTCCATAGCCATAGGGTGCTTTTGCATTGGCCTTTCTCCACCGCCATACTTGAATCGATGGGAGATATGACAAGCTTAAGCACTCTCCAAAAACAATCTAAGCGTGCGGCCCCATCCCCCTGGTTAGGGAGTCTACTTAGCCTCCACTCTCTTCAATTATTCTTCAATGATTTCACAATCCAGATATCTGATTCCTTAGGATAATTCATTCCTCAACTTTGTTTTCATTTCAAACAATAAGCTCACCGGTACCATCCCCTAATGTTTGGTTGATATGGGATATTTGGAATACTTGGATCTCTCAAACAACGAGCTCACCGACACCCTTCCTTGATGCCTAGTTTTATATAACAGATCTGCGGTAAAGGTACAAACTATGTATTGTCACTAACATCTTACACCGATTTATAGTTAAAAGAATGGATAGTAACACTGTTAATATTTTTGGGTTCCTACAGTTGATAATTACTACTTATATCCCATCCAACTACAGTTCCAGAGTGAGATTGCCAACCAAGTTAGGCTCCAATGCAACCTCATTCTACAATACATTGGACTAATATCAGTATAACCCACCCTCATAGTGAGTGACAAAACCCTCAGCTAATCTAGCCGACTCAAATGTTGTTTGAGTAATTTCCCTGAAATGCAGGTCAAAAAGTAACAAACTGTTATACTATACAGAACATGGCGATAAATAATTCTGAATTATTATACAAATATCATTTGAAAACTATGGTACAATATATATCTTGTTAACATGTTTAGTCATAATTTATTTCTTCTTTGTTTTCTTCATGGATTTTCTATACCCATTAAGTTATCCTTTCTTCCTATTATCACCCTCCGCCCACCATGTACTTAACTGCTTTCCTAGCTATTGAACTGAAACCAGATTCAATGCTTCCTTTTATCTCTATTTCTGAGACCCTTCCTTTGCTCGTTGCATAAACTTTGCTCCCTGTAAATCCATGATATTCATGATGAAGATGGAGAAGTCTAAGTTTCAGTGTTTTTTCAAGCCAAATATTCTGCCACCTTTGGACTCTAGATGGAGCTCTAATACCCAACTAGAGAAACATATCATATCTCCCCAATGCATAATATATATTTCAAAGTTATAATACAATATCAATATGTATTAYAGTAGATTCCATAGCTTAAGAACTTGGAATATATTGCATTTGTTATCTTTGATACTTATTAGAACTAAATTGATATGCATTTTATGCGGTATATCTTTTGGGCATGAAGAGTCTTCATTGAATATATCCATGCTACGTAAATACTGATAAAGAATAAAATCACAACTAACCTATATATTCTCCAGGTTTTCCAATTGACAACAAAGAGTGAAGCAACAGAGAGGTAACTCGACACTGGGAAAAACACAGGGAAGAGCATGTCGCAAACCACACATGCAATCATAATGGTCTCCCCTTTTATACCACCTCCAAATTCAGCTTTAGCTTCCCCACTTCCTTCTTCATTCACTGCAGCCTCATTTCCCCCTTGCTCTACACAGATTTAATGGATTTACCCAACATAGTCATGAATTCATGAATTTTTTTTTAAGACAATTTTCAAAAAGACACCTACCAAATGACTAGTATAGAAAAATCAAGCAACATTCAATTTTTACCCAATATTTTCTGAGGTAGCTGTCTATTTTACCTATTGTATAGATCATGAGAAAGTCGAGGAAGATACACCAATCACTCGTGATGGGATACTAGTATTTACGATGGAAACATTGCGAGCTAATGTGAATTTGTCGTGGGGCACGTGGAGAAGAAATCTCACACACACCCCAACTAATGGCTCTGTTTTGGTTGGGTCAGATTATTTGAGAGGAGTAAATCACAATATTTGTTTTATTCAGTTCAATTTTGGATACTGTACATCTGACCGTGTATTTCTCTTTCAATTATATGAAAGAGATGGGAAGAAAACGAAGGCAAAGGTAGCGATATTAGAATGTCTACACTTTTGGATTGTTGTGAAGTATAATGTTTTTCAATTGCACCACTAAAACTAACAAATGAAAAAACCCTCAGACAACCCTCTTTCTGCACAATAGCTGAGATCAAATGCGCTATGCCCTTTCCTTTTCATGGCGATTTTTTGAGTCAAACCCAAACTATAGGCGACATACCAGATTTCCCGAAAATAGAAAGCAATCTCCTCTTCTCTTCTATTTCCCTGTCTATATGCATATACAACCAACATATAGATAGAGAAATAGATATACTTTACAATCTATAACATTTAATTATAAGGAATACATTTATAACATCCCCAACCACCAACAGGACGGGCAATGCTACTACTGTGGAGCATTCACATAAAAATATATATAACATGCATTTTAATCAATTTAAAACACATAACACAGAGTTACGGTTACCATCCAGATTCAAATAAGATTAACAGTAAATTCACATGCAATAGAATACATGATAACATTCCAGCATCACAAATCACGCATAAAATACATAATTAAGCACATAATTATAGTTATCTTTTCAACTGGAATAACACCACCAACTGCGTGCAGACATTCCACGAACCTCCCAGCCTTAGACCACGTTGATCATCACTCTCAACAGTAGGTCACCCCTGAGCTAGGACTATGCTCCACCAGGCAAGGGAATTTTAGGCTAGGCAAGGCCGACAAAAGACACACAGTTTATGAGGAAGGATTCTCTCCCAGGAGCCACTTATGCCCACTGCTCACAGACTCTCATTCCCCACATGCCTATTCCACCCCAGGAGTATACACCTTCACTGTCACACAGTCCATCTATTGCTTCACCTCCCTAACATTGGGCTTCAGCAATAGGCTGAACCAAAATTCTTAGAGCTCTGTAATAGCTACAGGACCCCTTCCAGGAGAACTCACTTCCACAACACACTCTCTCACATGGAGAGAGTTTCCCATAGGCATGACAACTTGCCTCTTCAACCACAACCACCTCTCTCACTTGGAGAGAGTGTTTCACAAAGGCCCGACAACCTGCTTCTTCACTCCATTCCAGCACTAAGAGGACAAAAACAAGGCTCGACAAGGAACATGCGACGACAACAAGCCAACTCAGCTAAGGGACTATGTGGCCACAACAACCCACAGTTATAACACACATGACATAGACAATTTCAGGATACTCAGGATTCACAAAAGATGCAGGTCAGCTTCATGAATTTGATTTTCAGAGGTGCATGGCTGTGTAGAGGTCTAGTATCGAGACATTACAGGTTCTGGGAAGGATTCCAGCAAACTCAGGCAGAGTATGGTAGAGTGGGTGCACGGGTATGTAGTTGCAGACGCAATACATGCTAAACAATGAATGCCCGAATGGAGGATGAACCCCCAACACAACTGACGCTTCAACTTTTAACTGCATGCACCCAGGTTGACACTTGTCTTCCTGGAGATGAATGCATTCCCTTTTGCACACATTTCCCCTCCCAGGACGTAGGATAAAAACATGCCTTTCACACAGCTTTGGAATAATAATAAATTATTATTCTTAAGGACTTAAGCCCCTAAGTTTAGCCCCTCTTTCCAATCTTTCATCCCCCTTTCCCTTACCCACTATGTGGAAGCTTAGTCCCCCATAACTCTTTCTTCATGGTCGGTCTGCACGCAACGATGTTTATATTTTATTAATGTTCTGCATAATTACATATACAAAAACATGCTCTTGGCCTTTAAAACTTAGGCTCTTTGGCCCAATAAACACATAATCCCACCAGCTTATCAATATTCAACTCACCAGCCTAAAAAACATGTTTACAATTCATAAATACAACATGGGCTCGTCCTTGGGGATATTACAATCCCCTCCCCTTATTTTTGCACTGTCATCAGGGCAACTCTTTACACAACATCAACAAGATTTCCAAAATCTTTAAAAAGATGTGGGTATTCTGCCCGCATAACATCCTCATGCTCCCATGTCGTGTCCTCAGGACCGTACCAGGTCCACTGGACCTTTACAAGCCCTATGGATCGATTTCAGAGTTGTTTTCTCTTCCTGTCCAATATGCACATAGGATGCACTTGCAAGACGCCTTCTTGCTCCACCTGAATCACATTCCAATCAATTACATGATTAACATCGTATATATTTCTTAAGAAATGAAATATGAAACACATTATGTATAGTCATGGATGCAGGTAATGCAAGCATATATGAAATTGACTCAATGTTAAGAACATGAATAGATCTACAAATATAATCACCACAAAGAATGAATACACAATAGATCCACTGAGCAAGATAGAAGAAACCACACTTTATTATTACCAAACCCTTGAGGTAGGGAAACACCATACAATGGATCCTATTATGGAAGGGATCCTCTCCTGTTCACTTGCCTTTTCGAGGGGGCATCCTCCTATTGATATATTGCTCCAAATACAATAATTTTCTTCATGTCCCATTACATTGTTTGAACCCCTTTATATAGTGCTACCATCACCTAAGAACATTCTAGAGGAAGAATCTTCTAGAAGTAGAACCTTCTAAGAAGTTCTCTTACAATTATTATATCTAACTACCCATTTATTATATCTAACTACCATAGTGGGCCTTATTTAATAATATAGTGGACCTATTCCACCTTACATTGAATGGCCTCCACTATCATCACTATGGCCCCTCTGATCCCCCCCCACTACCTCTCTAGCTACCTTACATTCCACCCCCCTTATGAAAGCGTTGTCCTCAACGCTTTATGTACAACCATATACCAGGGTCCCATGGATAATTGTGGACCATAATGCTGAAGAAAACTGGAGAACCAAGGTCCTGTGTAGAAAGGAAATCCACCATGATGAAGTAGTCCAACTGCCATTGTAAACCAGGGTCCCATGTCCAAGTGTTCATGTGAACTCCACATGGAAGATATCAACACCCAATAACCAACTGAAAATGATGCTCCCAATACTGACACCTATCATGTGGATCCAAATAAGAAGATCCATCCACATAGTGGAAAATGGTCATAGCAGAATCTGGAAGGAATAATACCACTATAGAATATGTAGGATAGACACTGGTAATAATCATCGGCTTCCGATTTGTCACATTGATGCTCTCTACAAAAGGTGGATTAGAGTCATCAAATAAAATATGAAAGTGGTTGGCATCCCCAAAATGAAAACTATCCATATACCAATCATCGCAATCGGCCTCCAAATCATAAAAAGAATGTATTTCTTGATTATATTCATCCCTGAGTTCCACCATAAGAAATCTCTCCTGCATGTTATCCAATGAATCTTGAATACTACGAAAACTATCATTGAGGCCATCCATTGTGTCAAACAATTGGGATTTGAATGCTTTAGTAATCTGTAGAATTTGTTTGATGGTTTGAGAAGAAATAACCACCTGAGCACCCTATGAACTCTTCGTTTCTGCAACTTTCATGAAAAAACCCAAAAAATAGAACAATAAGTTACAACAGAAAATCGCGGTTTTTTTCTAGAAAAACCCTAAAAAACTGTTGAATTTAAAATGCTCATAACTTCACTTCCTGGACTCCGTTTCGGCTGATTTTGTTTTTTGAACTTGGGTGAAATTGTGAGAGGAACTCAAATATATAATTATTTTTGGCAAATTCGGCCTCCAACTGCTACATAAATAATAGTAAAAAAATCACGCCGTCGTCCATGGAAAAAACCCTGAAAAATTGCACATTTTAAAACTTCAATATCTTGACTTCCCGGACTCCATTTCAGACGATTTTGTTTTTCAACTTGGTTTTTTTTTTCTGAGAGGAACTCATATCTACAACCCGTTTCTACAATTTTGCACATAAATATACCGAAATTTTTTGGAATGTCGCAACCCTCTTTTTTCTTCTTAAAAAAAAAAAATCTGCAAAAATAAAAAATATTTGCCCACAAGGTCTGCCAAGGAAAGTGCTCAGATAACACTTGTTAAGAACCTGTATATATCTACAAATATAAACACCACAAAGAATGAATACACAATACATCCCCTGAGCAAGATAGAAGAAACCACACGTTATTATTACCAAACCCTTGAGGTAGGGCAACACCATACAATGGATCCTATTATGGAAGGGATCCTCTTCTGTTCACTTGCCTCTTCGAGGGGGCATCCTCTTATTAAGCTTATTATTGAAATGCAATAATTCTCTTCATGTCCCATTACATTTCTTGAACCCCTTTATATAGTGCTACCATCACCTAGGAACATTCTAGAGGAGTAATCTTCTAGAAGTAGAACCTTCTAAGAAGTCCTCTTACATTTATTATATCTAACTACCATAGTGGGCCTTATTTAATAATATAGTGGACCTAGTCCACCTTACATTGAATGGCCTCCACTATCATCACTATGGGCCCTCTGCCCCCCTCGACTACCTTTCTAGCTACCTTACACCCAATCCTTTCTAGGATTTCAAATGGCCCACAAAATCTGGCTGCCAACTTCGAATAGTTTCCCAGTTTCAGGGAACTTCTATTGACTTTTACTTTCAAGAAAACATGGTCTCCCACTTTAAACTCTCTGTGGGTTCTGTTCTTATCAATATAAATTTTCTTCCTGTCTTGGGCAACTTTCAAATTCTGCTTAATTTTTAGCATTTTCTCTTCCATTTCCTTGAGAAACTCTGGTCCAACCATTGCTCTATCAACTGGATTATCCTAGATTATTGGAGTGTTGCACTTTCTACCATAAAGTGCTTAAGATGGGCTCATATTCAACGATGCTTGATACCCATTTTTGCAGGCGAATTCTACCAAGTGTAGGTAGTCTTCCCATTTAGATGATATATCCATCACATACATCCTTAACATGTCTTCTATCACTTGGTTCACCCTCTCTATATTCCCATCAAAATCAGGATGATAAGCAGTGCTAAAATTTAGATTCGTTCTGAACCCCTTGAACAACCCTTTCCAGAATTTTGAGGTAAATTTTGGGTCCATGTCAAACACAATTGTCTTGGGAATACCTTGAAATCATGCTATTTCTCTCATAAAAATATCAACAACATTAGTTGCCTTGTGAGTAGTCTTTTGTGGAATAAAATGGGCAACTTTCGTAAACTTGTCCACCACCACCATGATTGAATCATGTTGCTTACCGGTCCTGGGAAATCCTATGATAAAATCCATTGTCACTACCTCCCAGTTCCACTCAGGAATGGGTAAAGGCTGTAGCAACCTTGCTAAGTGCCTATGCTCAGATTTAACCTTCTGGCATTCCATACATCTGGCGATGTATTCTGTAATTTCTTTCTTCATACCTAGCCAAAAGTAATGGCTCTTGACTGCAGCCATAGTTTTCTGATATCCAGGGTGCCCTACATAAGGCACATTATGCATTTTATTCAAAATCATAAGTTTCAAGTCCTAGACATTAGGTACATAAATTCTGTTCTTATACAAAAGTGTTCCATCGACTTCCAATTTATAATTTTCCACTTTCTGTGGCATCTTACCTTGTTGTAGCTTTGCTACTAATTCCCTGTACTACAAATATGCATTTGTAGCTTCCAAAATTATGCCCTTAATATTAGTTCGGTACATGCTAATGGTTATACCCTGTAGTTCATGCACTCTCCTGCTAAGTGCATCAACCACTTTGTTCTCTTTTCCTTTGATATGCTTGATATTAAAGTCATATTCATAAGGAAACTCTAACCACCTACTCTGCCTAACATTCAAGGTTGTCTGATCAAACAAATAATTCAGACTGTTATGGTCTGTCCTCAGTTTGAACCTCCTTCCCATGAGGTAATGCCTCCATTTCTTTAGAGCCTGTACTATGGTTGCCAACTCTAAATCATGAGTTGCATAGTTCCTTCCGCGTTCTTTCAACTTTCTAGATTCATAAAAAATTACAAATCCATTCTGATTGAGGACTCCTCCCAGTTCTTCTTTGTATGCATCTATACATGCTACAAAGTCTTCATTCGGATCTGCAATCCTCAGGATTGGAGCACTGGTTAACAACTGCTTCAATTGCTGGAAGATTTTCTCACATTCCTTTGCCCATTGAAATTTCTTCTCCTTCCTTTGCAAGGAAGTGATATGGTAAGCTATCCTTGAGAACATCGCAATGAACCTTCTGTAATAGCTAGCTAGACCCATAAAGGATCTGATTTATATCACATTCTTCAACGCTGACCATTCTCTGATGGCTTCAATATTCTCAGGATCCACGACTATCCCATCCTTTGAGATGATATGCCCCAAGTAATGGATCTGCTTTTGATAAAACGAGCACTTGTTGAACTTGGCATACAACTGGTTCTCTCTTAGCACTTGCAACACCATCCACAGATGCTGTTCATGCTCTTCCTCCGACTTGGAATACACCAAAATGTCATCCAAAAAGACTATGAAAAACTTTTCTAGATATTCTCTGAACACAACATTTATTAGGCACATAAAAACAATGGGTGCTTTCGACAAATCAAATGGCACCACTGTGAATTCATAGTGACCATACCTTGTTCTGAAGGAAGTCTTGCTAATGTCTTCATCCTTTATTCTTACTTGGTGATATACTGATTTAAGATATATTTTTGAAATATCTTAGCATCCTTCAACTGATCAAAGAGATCATCAATCCTTAGCAAAGGATACTTGTTCTTTACAGTCACTTTGTTCAATTGTCTGAAATTGATGCACAATCTCAATGTCCCGTCCTTCTTCTTCACGAACATGACCGAGGCTCCCCAAGGTGACACACTTGGGCGTATATACCCCTTCTTTAAAATCTCTTCAAGCTGCACTTGTAGTTCTTTCAGCTCTGGTGTACTCATTCTGTAAGGAGATTTTGATACTGGAGCTGCTTCAGGCATCAAGTTTACAGAAAAATCAATATCTCTTTTCGGGGGTAATCCAGGTACCTCCTGGAATAAATCCTCAAAATCTTTTAATACTTCATGGTCTTCAATCCTTGAGACCTCATCCTTAGATGCTTCCTCCACATGGGCTACAAATAATTGACAACCTTTTCTGTATCACTTCTTCAGCTGCATTGCTGATATTTCCCTGAAAACAACTGCTCTGGGAATTCCTTGGATTGTTCTCTGATTCCCCTCCTCATTTAGGCAAGTGAATTCCTTGTTACAATAGTCTAGGATGGCATGGTGTTGGTCCAACCAATCCATCTCAATTAGACAATCATAAGAACCTAAAGGCATAATGTTCAATTTAGCCCTTGTGCTCAGTCCATTCATGTCCGCTGGACATGAATTAACCAACTCGACAACCTTTCTCTTGGCTCCTATAGCCAACTGCACTAACCAAGATTTCTCATGCTTGCTTCTTGGTAAGTGAAAAATTTCCACCATCCTAGGATCTACATAACTATGACTAACTTCTGAGTCAATTAAAATAGAAATGGGTTGGTTGTTGATCATACCTTCCACTTCAATCATATGTGATTGAAATTTATATTGCTTGTTTTCCAAGGCTACATAGATCCTTGGTACATTTCTACCCATGTCCTCCATTGTTTCAGCTTGCTGAAGATTGTGGCCAGTTCTCACTTTGCCAATTTTGTGCGGACAGTCTCTATACCTATGATTTCCTTTACAACCCCAACATTCCATATGTGTCTGCCTTGGAAATTGCCCACCTACTTTAGCCTTCTTGGGCTCTCTAAAACCTAACTGTCCTTGAGGACTATTCCTGAAAAAGGGAGGTTTGTTTCCCTTCTTCCTCTGATCTATTTTGAAATTCTTCTTGTCTTCCCAAACCTTTCGGAAAGTAGGATTTTCATATTGCTGCTCATACAAGCATTTTTCTCTCCTTATAGTCTCTTCCATAGTCTTAGGGTCATCATATTGAATCTTTTCCACAATGGAAGGTGGTAGTCCACTCTGATACCTTTGAATTTTGACAGTCTCATCCTTGATGAATGGAACATACTTCAACAACTCCAAAAACTTCCATTCGTATTCATCAATGGACATGCTGCCCGACTTGAGTTCAAAGAATTCCTTCATCTTTCTATCATAGTATCTTTTAGTCAAGTATTTCTTTCCAAAATACTTCTTGAATTCTTTCCAAGTAATATCTTTCTCTCTAATGTGTTTCACCTCCACCAGTTGATCCCACCACATGGATGCTTTTCCCTTCAGTTGAATAATTACAATTCTTCCTTTTGCATGAGAGGAATAATTCCACAGTTGGAAATATTTCCTCATGCCAAGCAACCATGTTTCGACATCTTCCTCCTTCTTGTGTTCTCCATCAAATGTAGGAGGCTTAATCTTGTTCATTTCTCCCTTTAGTTCATCCACTCTAGATCTCTTGTGATTTCTGGTAGGAGATGGGCTTGAACTATTGTGTGCCCCCTTATTGGACTGCTTTGGGGAGTGGCGAAGATGCCTGATAATGCTTCTTGATCTTCTTTTATTCTCAGGGGTCTTGCGACTCCCTGTTTTTATTGAGTTGGTATCCTTATCCAACTTCTTTTCTATTCTCTCCAAAATCTTCATCAACTTTAAGTTGAATTCTCCCTGTTTTTCCTGCGCTTTCCTGAGCTTTCTGCTATCTGCTCAGTGAGTTTGAGCATCTTTCTGCAATATTTCAATGATTTTCATCATGTTTCCTTCCTTATCTATCTCTTCTCCATGCCCATTGGAGTTCAACCCTTCAACTCCCAAATGAACATCCATCCCTTTAGCTTCATTCTCTGAACTGGAAGCATTCCATGTCTCCTCCATTTCTCTGCACTTAGTGGCAATTCGCTTTGGTTATGACTTTCATTAAACTATGTGAACACAATGTGCAATCAACCGAATTTTGTCAGGCCATCCGTCCTTAATAATTCCCACAATATTCATAAACCAATATGAATCAAGAAAATTTTCAAATTCCATTTCTTTCTGAGCTCTTCTCTGTTCTACAACAATCTTTCGGGCACTAGCCCTTTTTTCTTAGTCCCCAATCCACATGATCACGGGTCATGACCACTCGCCTATCCAAAAGGGTGATTCACGACTTCGCGTTTCGGGGATTTTGTTGTGGGCCAAACTCGATACTCCCAATTTTCTGAATCATGAATGACCTAGGCACTAGCTCCTCCCGCTAGGCCCCTTTGATTGTGACGTTGGGCTATGAACTAGGCCCCAACTTTTGAGCGCTTCAGGACTTCAGGCTTCGCGTCCTCGGAAGTTAGCTCACCTCTTTTCTTCCGAAACCTGAACTTCACGCACATCAGATTGACAGACTTGACTTCCCCATGATCCAATGGTTTAGATCCTTTCTTCGCAAATTAGGACTTCGCATTTCGTGACTTTGGAAGTTGGCTTCCTTCTTCCTTCTTTCGAATTCCGAAATTCTTAACTTCATACCCCGGGTCCACGTAGTACAAAAGTCACCAACCCAGGTGGTGGCACATGGCACACCTAGGAATGTCCACGTCACCCCAGGTGACGTCATACGACCCCACCATGTCTACCCTTTCACTTCAGAACTTTGGACTTCGGAAGTTTGTGCATCATCACATCCCACTTCACCTGATAGTCGAACTTTTGAAATTACGATCTACTCTTCTTCTTGATCCAATGATCAAGCTCTTTTCCTCCGATATACAATGTAGATCTTCCCCAAGACTTTAGAGCTTCTGGCTTCGAAAGTTCATGCATCAACACATATCACTTCTGTTGATTTATGAACTCCGAAATCAGGACCTGCCGTGAGATCCAACGATATGTTTTCTCCCCAAATATACGGTGTAGATTTCCTTCGGGACTTCAGAGATTTGGGCTTCAGAAGTTTGTGCATCAACACATCTCACTTCTCCCAATTTTTGAACTCTGAAAGGCTTCCAAAATAACCCTCCTGCACCTTCTCCAGATCTGACGGTCACAAAGAATTTCCCTCGCTTCCGAACAAATCCTACAACTCCAACACCTCAAGTGTTGTGATCTCTCTCTCTGTGGCCCAAATACCATGCCTGTTGTAGTTTTATGATATCTCTACACTCTTGAGATTCATAACACGACCAAGGTAACTTCTTGGCACTCAGGAGGGTTCCAAGGTCTGAAATTAGTCCTCTAGACACAATTTCCACTCGAAACCTTGAGTCTGAGCTCAGATTTTGTCTACTTTGACAACAATTCACTCTGAAAACTTTGTCTCGTTAACCACTAACATGGCCCCTCTAGGATCAGTGTTGAAACCTTGGCTATGATACCAGTTTGTAACATCTCCAACCACCAACAGGTCGGGCAATGCTATTACTGCGGAACATTCACATAAATATATATATATATAACATGCATTTTAATCAATTTAAAACACAACACAGAGGTACTATTACCATCTACATTCAAACAAGATTAACAGTAAATTCACATGCAACATAATACATGATAACATTCCAACATCACAAATCATGCATAAAATATGTAATTAAACACATAATTATACTTATATTTTCAACTAGAATAACACCACCAAATACATGCAGACCTTCCATGAACCTCCCAGCCTTAGACTGCGCTGCTCATCACTCTCAGCAATAGGTCACCCCTGAGCTAGGACTATGCTCCATCGGTCAAGGGAATCCTAGGCTAGGCAAGGTCGACAAAAGACACATAGTTTATGAGGCAGGATTCTCTCCCATTAGCCACTTATGCCCACTGCTCACAGACTCTCATTCCCCACATTCCTGTCCCACCCCAAGAGTATACACCTTCACTGTAAAACAGTCCATCGACTACTTCACCTCCTTTGCCTTGGGCTTCGACAATAGGACGAACCAGAATTCTCAGATCTCTGTAGCAGCTACATGACCCCTTCCAAGAGAAATCACTTCCACACCACACTCTCACCTGGAGAGAGTTTCCCACATGTCTGACAACCTTCCTCTTCAACCACAACCACCTCTCTCACCTGGAGAGAGTGTTGCACACAGGCCTGGCAACCTACATCTTCACTTCATTCTAGCACCAGGAGGAGGAGGAGGAGGAGGAGGACAAGGAACATATGACGATGACAAGCCAACTCAGCCAAGGGACTGCGTGGCCACAACAACCCATAATTATAACACACATGACATAGAAAATTTCAGGATACTCAAGCTTCACAGAAGACGTGGGTCGACTTCATAGATTTGATTTTCAGAGGTGCATGGTTGTGCAGAGGTCTAGTACCGATACATTACGAGTTCTAGGAAGGATTCCAATAAACTCAGGTAGAGTATGGTAGAGCGGGTGCTTGAATGGAGGATGAACCCCCAACACAACTGATGCTTCAAATTTTAACTGCATGCACCCAGGTTGACACTTGTCTTCCTGGAGCCTCATGCGTTCCGTTTTGCACATGTTGCCCCGCCCAGGACTTAGGATAAAAACATGCCTTTCACACAACTTTGGAATAATAATAAATTATTATTCTCAATGACTTAAGCCCCTAATATTAGCCCCTCTTTCCAACCTTTCATCCCCCTTTCCCTTACCCACTCTGTGGAAGCTTAGTCCCCCATCACTCTTTCTTTGTGGTCGATCTGCACGCAGTGATGCTTATATTTTATTAATGTTCTTCATAATTACATATACAAAAACAGGCTCCTGGCCTTTAACACTTAGGCTCTCTAGCCCAATAAACACATAATCCCATCAACTTATCAATACTCGGATCACCAACCTACAAAACATGTTTACAATTCATAAATACAACAGGGTCTCATCCTTGGGGATATTATAACAATAAAAAAATGAGCAAGAATGCATTAAAATTTATATATACTTATAGTCTTCAATAGATACATCAAAATCCTCAACCAAATGCATGCCACTGTGATTATTTTTTCATTCAGAGAGCTTGAGAACCCATAACACAAGAACCACTGAAATTACAAGCAAGATACACTTCTCTAAACAATGTCAAATTAAACCGAGGATTACACCCTGAAGCCCAGTTTTAAGTTCTGTCAAACTAAACCCAGGATTTACACCCTAAAACCAGTTTTAAGTTTTGTTGTTAGATACAATACCTAGAGACTTATCTCTCATTGCTGAACTGGGACTCCAAAAATCCCCCAAAAAATTGTTGATACATCTGTTATCAATTTTTGTTGTTCCATCTGCTGACAGTTTACTAGCCGAAGTCCCATATGTTATAGCAACATTCCATTGTAGATCCTATTGAAACACATTATCCAATATTGAAGGAATTATAACAGTTTTGATCTTATGGAGCCGTTGTGCTATGTACACATAGAAGTCATGGATTAATTCCTGGTTCAGATGGCCTAAAACGAATTGGTTTTGTATGCCATTCTCCATATGAAATAAAATTGAAGCATCATCATGAAGAATATCTAACCCTAATGAACGTAGCAAAGGGGACAAATCCTGGACAAAGGATGACCATATGTTTGGAAAATCTCATAATATTCCCGACTGCATATTTTGGAAAGGTGTCAGTTTTCTGGAATGACATAGAAAACTTCCCTCCCTCCCTCCCTCCCTCATAAACGTTTGTCTGGGAGCTCACACAAAGCACCCCAAGAACTATGCATACATATTTTGTAGTGTTTTTCTCTCGGCACTCAATTTCTCCAAGTGCCTCTTGGTTTATGAAGTGTATGCAGTGTGATGGAGAATAATATCCATCTTGAACCAACTAGCCAACCCATTTTACATATGTATGAATCTCATAGCTGAGCAGGTAAAAAAAATGACATACGTAGGTAGACAAAAATGACATACTTCGACAAGAATCCTAATCTCTTGAAACTGAAGACAATAATCTTATGAATGGCCATTATGAACTACCTAGAACAATGTAAAAACTAAAACAAACAAAAAATGCTTACTTTATATCGATACAATAACGTCCAGGTATAAAATAAGAGATCAAAATTAGAAATCAATGTTTGCGTCAGTATAATGAAGATGGTCCTTCACAGGGTTATGTGGAT
>JZKD02S0475260.1:39609-64308 GCA_000966675.3 Picea glauca
AAATAATAAAGTGAAGTGATGAGTGTACTATAATTCAAATTGAATACAAAACAAATTAATTCAATAATAAATTTAATGGAGAAATTAGAAGTGGGTTAACCCTAAAATAAGGAAACTGGGCAAAGTGACCTAGAAGATGTTTTTAAGGAAGCTACTCGGAGAGTATAAATAAGAGGCAAGTCTCTCTCATTTAAGACACACTTAAGCATATTGAATACCTATAGGTTTCTGAGGTAACCAAATGATATCTAAGCCGAATTTCTGAGGAAAGTGAAGAAAAGAAGGCCATAATTCAAGGAAGGATAAATTCTTTGGATGATGCTTTCCAAGGTATGTTTTTTTTCCAGGTCATCTCACCATTTTTGCAATAACATTTTTTCTAGAATGATTCAGACCATGAAATTTCTATTCCATTAAGGAAACATATCCAAGTATATGTGGTAAAAAATCAGCTTGTGGGTCGTTGTATTATTGGAGTTACACTCTGTGGAAAATAGGGTTTGTGGCTAGTCTTGAAACTAGTTGATTGTACTTTATCCCCAATGTTGATTGTACTTTATCCCCATGTTCCCCATAACTATGGGATGTGACTTCTCACACCCACCCTCTTACTGTTAAAAAAATGGGTGTGCTCATTTTACCATAGACAATATAGCAATATTGTCACTCAACCATAGTCACAAAGGCCACCCTCAAGCACCTTAACCTTGATAGACAAAATAATTCTGGTAGCAGACCAATAGACAACCAAGGATAGCACACCAAGAAAGGATAACCAAAGACCAAGCAGAAAATCCAAAACAATAACCCAAGACAAGATCACTACTGCAACAATTGCAGTTCTCCTTCACTCATGCACACTTCTTGTCTTTATGTAGTCATGAGTGAGTGAGTGACAAATTAGATCTAGCTCCCTTTATTTATACTACTCCATCTTAACTGACTAGAGTGACTTCTCTTCCTGGGGGATAATAACTCAATATTAATTCATTTTATTAAGCTAACTTGTCATCTTGGGTTATTATCCAAATATTTAGGGTTTCTCTTGCTTCCCGAAATATTCTAGTCTTGTCAAAGGTTACACGTGGAGGTTAATGCCTCCCACAACTACCATAATATCAACACTCCCTCCTAGATAGGGAGGTATTAAAGGAAATGGTCTTGAGCACAAACAAACTATTCAATCGTTAGCATCATCATAGCCACACAGACTATCTCATGATCAAATCACAAGCACCATCATCACTTATCCAACTAGATAGTCTCCATGGAAATCAGAACAATGCCATTCAATAGAACAAAACTATGTCTATACATAGTAGTATATAACTACTATCCAATGGTACACAACCACTCTCATTAGCACACTGCTACTAACTAGTGACACACAGTCACTACCAGTGGATCACATCCACCATAGTAGCATACAAATAATGTCCAGAGACATACAATCTCTACAAAAATCATATAATCTTATATCAATCTACATAAACAATATTATGATACAAGTTGACTTATCTGGGCCATTCTTCCACTCACATCTGTGAGATCTGGAAGATCATATGCCCTCAGAAAGAAACACATCATCCATGGGATATCTCGACTATTCTTCCCAAGCATGGAAGAATAACTGTCCCTGATTTTTGAGCCTAGACCATTCACCTAATTGGACAATTCCTCCGGCACTAATCATAGTGCAACCTGGAGAGAATGAGTCTACCCTAGGGAATGCCTGTCCCTGATTATTAAACTTGGACCATTCACCTAACTAGGACATTCCTCCGGCACTAATCATAGTGCAACCTGGAGAGAATGAGTATGCCCTAGGGAATGACTATTCGGGCCATTTCCTAAGGAAATGACTGTACTGCACCAACCTCCAAAACAGACCATTCTTCGAAACTACTCACAACTATGAACTTCAAAAGAACGAATTCCCAATGAGGCAGACCATTCTACTTGGCCACTACTCAGAGTGACTGCCAAGAAGAATGATTGTCTTGGACCATCTCCGCACACTGGCCATAAGGGGAATCACTGTCTATGGTACACCAACAATCTATCGAAGAATTTTCATTCTGATCTAGACCATTTTACGAACTAGAAAATGACCATCTGTAACAAATATCGAACCACTTTTCAGACTGGAAAGGAACTTCCCAACCTAGACCATTTTCCAAACTGGAAAATGAATTCCCATGAATCAATAACATATCAGTGCTCCCTCCCAACATGGGGAGCCATCTCTTCCCTTTCAGCTAAGGGAGTTATCTTCACGAGCCCCATCTTGTCCCTTAAGTATGCAAACTTTATCTTGGAAAAAGGCTTTGTCAAAATATCTTCTACCTGCTCATCTATGGAGATATACTGGAGTTTCACTTCTCCTTCCTTGACTTTATCATGAATAAAGTAGTATTTGATCTCAATATGTTTCGACCAGTCATGAAATACTATGTGTTCTGATAGCCTCATACAACTTTGATTGTCACAGTATATTACGGTCAAATCTGGTACTTGATCAAATAATCCAGAAATCAACTTCCTCAACCATACTGCTTTGGTACATGCCTCACATGCTACGATATATTTTGCTTTTGTTGTGCTGAGTGCAACAAGCTTATGTTTCCTCCTAGCCCATGATATCATAGCAGAGCCCAAACTGAAACACATCCCTAAAGTACTCTTTCTGTCTTCTGCAATCCCTTCGAAATCTGAATTTGTGAATTCACGAAGTTGTATATCACTGGATGAGGTGTATATTAAACCATAGTTTAGCATCCCATGAATATATCTTAGAACATGCTTTACAACTATCCAATTCTCATGTCTAGGTTCCACCTGGAACTAGCTTAAAGTGTTTACATCAAAGAAAATATCTGGTTGAGTATTTACTAGATACATCAACGACCCAATCAATTGTCGATATAGGGATGAGTCTATTGGATCAAAATCCGAGTCTCTTACTTTTATTATATCTGTGGTCATAGGAGTGGCCATGGATTTGCAATCCATCATTCCAAATTTTTGAAGAATCTTCAATGCATACTTTCCTTGTCCAAGGAAGATTTCACCATGCTTCTACCATACTTCTAGTCCCAAGTAATAATGAATGAGACCAAGATATTTCATATAGAATTTAGAAGCTAATTCCTTCTTACACTGGGTGATTAGATATTCTTCACCTGTCAAGATTAAATCGTCGACATACAGTAGTAGAATCATAGGTGCATTGTTCACAAAATTTTAGTAGAGATTTGGATCTGCATGACTCTTAGAGAAACCAAGTCTTATTAAGTAACTGTCAATTATGGCATACCAAGCTCTTGGAGCTTCCTGGAGTCCATACAAGGATTTGTTTAATATGCAAACATGAGTGTCTTTGGGATGTACCTAAAAACCTTGAGTTTGTTCAATGTACACTTCTTCTTCAATTGCTCCATTGAGAAAAGCTGTATTTACATCTATCTGATGTAGACTCCATCCCATGGAAGCAACAAGAGACATAATGGCTCTAATAGAAGTATATCTAGAAACAAGAGAAAAGGTTTTTTCATAATCTTCTAACAGGGTGGCTTCGGCCTATGGTTGGGTGACAATAGTGATATTGTCAATGGTAAAACGAGCACATTCATTCATATTCTAACAGGTTATGGGCCCACACCGCCTTTATTTAGTCTAACTACTGGAAGGAAACATAGTCGTAAGGATATTAAGCTCGTTGAAGAACTGCCACTAGGGTTTCTAGCAGGAGTAGTCACCATAGCACTGCCGCTAGGGTTACTAGCAGGTGCAGTTGCAGAAACCCTAATCCTCTCATTGAGGCATCTTAAATGAAGGGATTGACCTAATTTCTGGATAGATTAGTGTGCCCTATCCTAGAGAATCTTCTAGTACTCTCAACAAGCCAAGACGTCAAGTTTGAGTTTTTGGTCAGATCTAGGGCTGACTAAGTCAAAGCAGCCATGACTTACTCTATGAAGTCAGAAAACAAGTTAGACAGAGCTTCTAACTTCAAATCTTGGAAGACAAGGATTGACCTCATCCTTGCCAAGAATAAAGTGCTAGATATCGTGAAAGGAAAGATCGTGGAACCAGAGTTTGAAGAAGGAAAAGAGAAGGAACCGTAGAACATTGCAGTTATGGAGAAGTTCAAAGAAGGTGACATCAATTCCATGAGTATCATAGTGGACTCTATAAAAGACCACTTTATACCCTACATCTCCCACCTTGACTCATCGAATAAGATGTACGATGCCTTAACAAACCTCTTCTCAGTCAGAAACATTGGACAAATAATGAGTCTAAAGAATGAGTTCTGTGACATGAAGATGAATGATGATGATAGCATAACATCATACTTTGTAATGATCTCCCAGTTAAGAGATCAACTACAAGATATTGAAGAGATCATTTCAGAGAAGGAATTGGTAAACATAGTACTCAATGGTCTTCCCAAGACATGGGATGCATTTGCCACAAGCATGAACACAAGGAAGGAGTATCCTACATTTGAAGAACTTTGGACTGGCTGTGCTCAAGAAGAATCCAAGATTAGTGAAAAAGAGAAACCCCAAAATAAGTACGATGATCAAGCCTTCACAACAAGATTCAAGAATTTTAGGAACAAAAGGAAGTTTGGTTCAAGGAGGAAGCCAAATCAAGAGAAAGATATTTCAAAAATACAATGCTTCAACTGCCGAAAGTATGGTCACTACAAGAATCATTGTCTCGAGCTAAAGAAAAGGAAGGGGACACATGAAGCATCAGTTTCTGAAGAAAAGGAACCTACTAAGAAGACCAAGAAGGATAAAACAAACTTCTTCTTCTAAAGACAAGGTAACAATACTCTTCTTAGTTCTTGTACATATCTTGTTTGCATAGTCTCTGTACATATCTTGTTTGCATAGTCTCTGTACATATCTTGTTTGCATAGTCTCTGTACATATCTTGTATACCTATCTCTTAGATGATAATATGCTCCAAGAAGAACTATACCTATGGAAGAACAACAAGATAAGGATTGCTATCCTTATACAAGTCAGATAATACACATGAAAGGATGAAATACATAAAACAAATCCTGTGGAAGCTATTATAAGATAAGTGAAATCAAAATCAATCATGAAGAGACTTAGAAGAAGAAAAGACAGAAAGAAGTCGACAATCAAGAGGAAATTGGAAAAATACCTATGACGTTTTGCAGAAGACAATAAGATGAAAACATGGACTTTGTTAGACGGAGGGAGCCGATTATATATTGCAAAATACAATAAGGATGCAGATGAAAGCGTGGACTTTGTTAGACGAAGGGAGCCGATTATATGCACTCATACATGAAGCAAGTATTAGGAGGGAGATAATCCTATGATCCATTGAAGATGATGAAGTATATATCCATGGTAGCAGCCATGAAAGGCAATACATGTTCAGTTCGACCTTAGAAGAAGTCTTCTTCGAAGAGAAGCCTTAAAGTATCCCTAGTTGTCCATCCACGTCCCTGATACTATGATGAAAGGAAGAGGTGAAATATTTAGGGCATGGGATCTATAAGAAACTCCATGGACCCAAGAGATAAAGAAAAACATGAGGAAGAACATGAAGATTCCAAGAAAGAAAGAAAGGCCAGAACAACCAATCACTGTATTAAGAATCACAAAATTACCAGCCTGATATGAACTCACTAAAAGCAATCAAGTAGAGGAATTGAAAGTTGTGATGAAGAACAATGTATGAAAGACTTATGAATGTAAGCATTGGGAGATCCAGAACTAGAGGTTCTCCCTGATGGAGGGAGAAGACTATGATGATTGCTTGTAAAATAGACATACCTCTACATGAGCCATTATATTGTCCGCAATTGACATCAGATGAATACAAAAGATGTTGTCCAAAGCAATTGAACAAAGAGCATATGAAGAGCAACCTCAAGACTTTGAAGCATACTTGTATGCAGATGAAAGAAGATAACTTGGTGCAAAACCTCCAGTGCATAGCAAAAGTGTGGTGAATATTTTCTATAACAGAGATATTGTATCAGATGATTACTCAGAATATTAGATCTCATGATGATAGAAGAAGTGCCACATGGATACGTTCTAGTTTTCCAACAATGATATACTTTATTGATCAGAGCTACATGAAGCCTTCAGAGAAAAAAAAATGTTCCAGACCGAAGTACATTTAAAATCAAGCATTACATTATCCGTGATGAAGTCTAGAAAGGAGAAAGTGGTTCTCCAATACATATCTCCACAAATGAGCAGATAAGCAAACATTTTGGTAAAGCTTCTGTCCAAGATGAAAGAGTTTACGTACTCAAGCTGGAGCTCGTGGAGACGACTTCCTTATTGAAAAAGGAAGAGATGATTCCCAGGTTGGGAGGGAGCACTACTGTATTATTGATTGATGGACAATCATTTTTCAGTTTGAAAAATGGTCCAGGATGATAAATTTCTTTCCAGTTCGGAAAGTGGATTGAGATTTCTGATGGACAAACATTTTTCAGTTCAGAAAATGGTCCAGATTGTTGATGTACCATAGACAACGACTTCCCATTGTGGTTAACATGGGAAGTGGTGTGGGGCAGTCTCTCTTCTTGAGGGTTACTCAAGAAGACTAGCCCGCCTCGTCGGACAACGATTTTTCATTGTGGTTAAGATGAGGAATGGTCTGTTTTGGAGGTTGGTACAGGACAACTTGTGGTTAACATGGGAAATGGTTTGGATAGTCATTCCTTAGGGAAGATTCATTCTCTCCAGGCTGCACTTTGTTTAGTGCCGGAAGAATGGCCCAGGGTGGGGAATGGTCCAGGTTCAACAACCAGGGACAAACATTCCTTAGGGCAGACTCATTCTCTCTAGGTTACACTTTGTTTAGTGTTAGAGGAATGGCCCAAGGTGGGGAATTGTAAAGGCTCAGAAATAAGGACAATTATTCTTCCTTGATTGAGAAGAATACTCCATATAGCTCATCATTGATGTCTTACCTTTTTGAGAGCAGATACTCTTTCGAGATCTCACAGATTTGAGTGGAAGAATGGCCTAGATTATTCGGTTTATATCATAACATTGTTTCTATGCAGGTTGATATCAGATGATTGTTGTGAAGACCGTATGTTTCTAAATAGTATATGTATACTACTGTGGTGGTTGTGTTCCATTGTTTGATCAAGTATTTGTGTGATACTTGGTGTGGTAGTATACCACTAGATTGTAGTTGTGTACTACTATGAATAGACACAATTGTGCTCTATTTAATGATATTGTTCCAATTGACTTGAAGACTATCAACAGTGTTGAAAATGATTATCAGCTAGATGGATGATCAATGAACAAAGATTTCCCAGATAGAAAATGGTTCAGAACATTTATTCTTGTAGATTAGAAGAATGGTTCTTGTGTCACTCTGTGGAGTGAGTATCATGTCTGATTACTTAGATAGAGTATGGTTCTAAGAGATGATGCAGTTGATGACACTGATGGTTCTCATGATCTAGTCATGAGATAGTCTATACAACTATGTTGATGCTACCGGGTGAATGGTATGTTTTGTGCTCAAGACCATTACCTGTAATACCTCCCTATAGGAGAGAGTGTTGATATTATGGTAGTTGCGAGAGGTATTTACCTCCATGTGTAAACCTAACGAGAATAGAATACTCCAGGAAGCAAGAAGAAACCCCAATGAGTTGGCTAATAACCCTAGAAGACATGTCAGCTCAAGAAGATAACTTGTATTAGGTTATTAGCCTCCAAGAGAAGAAATCGGCTAGAAGAAATAATATATATTGAACAGACAAATACCTAGAATGAGAAGTCGGCCCAGGCAGTTAGCCAGAATTACTATAAATACATGAGGCCAGTCTTCATTCCGGCAGGCAGTCTCAGAATTGCAGAGCATCACTTGTGCGCACTACAGTGCCCAGTTTTGTGCGAAGGTTTGGAGGAGAGCTTCCATTGTAGCTGCTGTAGCTAGCAGATTACATTTGGCTTGGACTATCTCTTGGTTAGGGTTTGGACTATCTGATCAGCTCTTGTTGATGCACTATCCTTGGGGAAAGGAGAACTACCCTTTGTTTGGGTATCTAGCCTAGGGTTTGCTTCCGAAGTGATTCTTTGTCAAGGTTAAGGTGCTCAGAGGGTAGCTTCGGCCTATGGTTGGGTGACAATAGTAATATTGTCAATGGTAAAATGAGCACATTCATTCATATTATAACACATATAATACATTACTCAAATGAACATTGTTACTTGATTCCAATTTTATGGAGGCTTGACCAATTCCTTTGATTGGATAGGTGTTCTTGTCTCCAAGTTCTACCTTGCAAGATGTCTTCTTTTCATTCAAACTGGAGAGTCTGACCTGGTCTCCTATCATATGCATGGAAGCTCCACTGTCAACTATCCACATGTCATCTTCAAGAGTTCCTGTAAGAGCCGAATATTGTAGATGATCTGTATTTTCATTCATGATTTTTGTTGGCTGATAGTTGGTCAAAATTTGACTTTGATTGATCAAACATTGAATTTGACTAGTCAAACGTTGAATTTGACCCAAATCTCAACCTTGACATTTTTTCCTTCTGAGAGTGCCAATAGGTGCGTTGGACTAAGGTGCACTAGAATATCCTCTCCTTGAGTAAAGTGTTCCATCATAAGGTGTTGGGCAAGAGGTTTTTAGGGTTTTTAGCTGCACCTGCTAGTAACCCTAGAGATAATGCTTCAATAACTGCACCTGCTAGAAACCCTGGTGAAAATTCTTTAGCGAGATTGATAATCTTATGTCTTAGCTTCCTTCTAGTGGTTAGACTGACTGAAGGAGGTGTGGCCCCATAACCCGTTAGAAAAATGGGTGTGCTCATTTTACTATAGACAATATAACAATATTGTCACTCAACCATAAGAAAAAAGGCCACCCCCGAGCACCTTAACCTTGATAGACATAATAATTCTAGTAGCAGACCAATAACCAACCAAAACTAGTGCACCAATCAAGGATAACCAAATGCCAAGCATAAATTCCAAACCAATAACCCAAGATAATATCACTACCGCAACAATTGCAGTTCTCCTTCACTCATGCACACTTCTTATCTTTATGCAATCATGAGTGATTGAGTGACAAATGAGATCTAGCTCCCTTTATTTATATTGCTCCATCTTAACTGACCAAGTCGACTTATTTTCCTAGGGGATAATAACTCAATATTAATTTATTCTATTAAGTCGACCGATCTTCCAGGGTTATTATCCAAAGCTTTAGGGTTTCTCTTGCTTCCCGTAATATTCTAGTCTTGTCAAAGGTTATATGTGGAGGTTAATACCTCCCACAACTACCATAATATCAACACTTACATGTATTCAATGATTGGCTTTGGGAACACTCAATCAAAAAATTAGAAGGTTCATATACCAATATTAATTTTTAGGAAGTGGGTTGAATTAATATACATGGGTAATCCCCCCTTGGACCCTCTCTTAGACATTTAGACCCTCCCCACTCATGTGGATTAATCATCCCCCATCTATGCCCATGTCCCCTTAGAAGTTGACATCAAATATTATTTATTAAAATTCATAAATACAATTCACATATATATTGCTTGGTTGTAGCCACACATTATATCTACATTAAGCATTAATTAAACTATGGATTATAGCGGGGATGTTACAGATGGGAAATTGAATTATTTGAACATAATGGAAGGGTAGTGAAGATATTTGAAAGTCATGTAATTCTTGTTTGATGAGCAAGGGTGATCATCAACACCATCTCCCTCTCACTTGTAATCATTCAATTCATTATCAATGAAAACATATTATTCCTTTGAATATTATTTTCATGGAAACCCCTTCCTTCATATTTTAAGATTTGCATCTACAATCCACCTTGGGTAAGCAAGTGTCCTCAACCATTTTTGTTTCTTATTGTAGTATTTCTATTTTGAGTATTGAAAAATCGTGTGGTGGTATTAGAGCTCCAATGGATTTCACTTTTGTTGTGTCCTAAAAAAGGAAAAAAAACGTGACATTCGAAACTTTTTTTGACTTTTAAAAAAAAATATTAATAAGCAAATCAAAGATTTGGAATACACATTAAAAATACGTTGTTTCAAAAAAATATCATTCAAATTGGAGGTTCTTTGAAGAAGACATTGAGGTTTCAAAATCTGTTATTTTGGTATATTTTTACTACAATCATGACTATATTTAAGTGTTTTTTAGTAGATTATCAAAATAATTTCTTAAGTTTGACTTATTGAAAAATATATCTTCTTAGCTTCAAAATTATTATATGCTTGACTTGGATTTATAATCAATAAGTTATGGTCATTTCAATTTTGGAAAAATTGGTCAAGGAGTTGAAATTGTTACAACAAAAGTTTATTGTGCCAGAAAATAAGATAAGATCCCAATTAATATGGATCATCAAAGAAGGAGATTTGTTGAGAAGGCATGAGTAGAAAAAGGAGATGTATCTTCTACTATATTTTTAGAAATATGCTTCCCACATTGCTTGGAGACTATGACATCAATAGTTGTAGAGATAGTTTGTACAACAAGAACAAAAATGCAAGGAAGAGGAAGAAGACACCATTGTAGAGAATAGATCTTCTTTCATCTCTAATCATTCTCATTGCAAAGAGGGTTTAGAAGAGGTTAGAAATATCTTTTAGTGTCTCTTTCAAGAATCTGTTCCTATCACTAACAAATCTCTTATGTGCATAGTGATGAATCTCTTTGTGAAGGGGATTCACAAGAAAATGTAGTCATTGAACCTAATGAAGAACACATACACATTACACAAAACATCATCCATAAAGATTCTCCCCTCATAGCACTTCTTGAGATGGCACTATCTATAGAGGAAATAAAACACAAAGGTCAATATAGTGAAAATGTCATAAATAATTCCGATGATCCCATGGGGTAGTTGTTGACGATGAAATTTAAAATCCCAACAAAAACACTTGAAACACCCTTGTAAGGATCTCAAGGGTAAAAAATAGGATGGAAACCCAGGTTATGCTTTAAGCTCTAAAATCACTAACTGCGAGGTTAGGTCAAATAGTTAGCTATGTTAGTGAAGCCTTTCCACCTTATGTGTACTAAGACTCCTTAGATTATGAGCGAGTTAATTTTAAAATGAGCCTTAATTTAATGGCTTATTTTAGTCTTTAATTAATATTGTATTTTTTTGTTTAAAATGAAAACAAAGAATGTTGTTAAAATTTAAATTACATTTGTAATAAAATAACATTAAGTTCATAAATGAATGGTATAGCTATAAATAAAACAACTGCAAGTTGGAACTAAATACAAAAGTAACATCAAATCTGCAGAAAACTAAATATATACAACTAAAACAAAACATAAACTGTCTAAGTTTCTATGTAGAGAAATATACAAGAATTAGCATAAGTAAAATCGAAAACACATTTTTGAAGCAAAGCAAGAAAGTTGAAAATGTGATAATATACATGGAGAAAAATTACAAATATGCCCAAAAATATAATTTTATTGTTAACACAATGTCTATACAACCAAATTGGAACCTAACAAGTTATAAAATTGGATCAGCCCCAGTGAATGGGATGTTTACAAAACCATACATCATTCATATATAGAAAAGACACGACGAAAGAAGCCTTAGACGGTGAGGAATCTAGTTGAAGGATTCTACACATAGTTTTTGTGAAAGGGATCTACAATCATGGCTAAGTTAGTCTCAAAGATATGACATAAAAAATAATTCATGAAAACAAATCAACGATATACCTTCGGAAGATGGTAGAATTTGTTTCCACCCTAATGCTAGACCCCTGCAGTAAACCATCCTACCATCGTAGGCCACTGTTAAGTCAATAATAATTAAAAAAAACATGGATGTTGAATTGTAGAAGCATAAAACAAGCATACCTGTTTTTTTTCCCTCCCTTTGTTTAAGTATCATGGGATAGGTTGGCAGGTGAAGAGTCACAACTACCCCCCCTAAATTTCCTGCATAAATTATTTTTGGGGGAATTTAATTCAACTTTTGGATGGTTATAATATGTAAAGTCACTTTGGTCAAATGGGATAAGGATCCTAGGTGATGATGATAATTTAGGGGTTTTGGTGCATTCTACATTTGAGGATATGCTCAAGCTCACTGTAATGTCTACTTGCTCAATTGCGCACTAGAAATGACCCTTGGGGGGATTCTATATGCAATAAGCTGAGGAGAGAAATTTATCAAGGGGATAGTGAAATTCTTTATGAGACCTCATTAGATGCACAAAGAACATATGGGATGATCCAAGGCTCTAAAAAGATATTCATTATCAAAAATTTCAAGGAGAAGCAGAGGTATCAAGGTCAAGCAGTTGATGTCTTCCATTCTATTCAGTGACATATACAAATGACTAGTAAATGTGAGGATGCATGAATACCTTGACCACATGGAGGGGGGTTGCATAGGGTCTATAAATACATGCATTTTTGGACACATGCATTTGGATAATTCTCTTCCCACTCATCAAAGGGGGTTAGAGGAAACATAGGGTTTCCATAGATATTAAGGTTTTTCAATCAAGGGATCCATAATTTTGTTTGAGTCCTTTGAACCCTTCACTCTAGCAATATGGAGGTCAATTTGGTTGATTACTTAGATGGCCCATTGGGAGACTAGAATATTTGGTCTGACTTGGTGGATATCCATGGTTCCCTAGACCCTTACTTACCTTTTCCCTACTACATCAAAGCCAAAGGTTGTGGAAAACAACAATGTTGAACCTCTATGGAGAGTTGACTATGGATTAGTCAGTCCATTAGTCAGCTGAATTTCCCACTCATACTTCTAAATTGGAAGCAACAACCATTTATCCTCAACCTTGTTTTCAAATCCGACATGGGGAGAACTTTGGTAAGTACTCTTAGGGTCAGGTGTGGGAATTCAACCCCAATATACAAATCAAGTGGGGGATTTAATCCCATCATAGAGGAACCAACCCCACGTATCATCTTTTGATGATGCAACTCCCTTTGATTTGATGGAAGGCACACTTGGTTTTGATTACAATGAAGGAAGCACTAATGACTACCAAGGCTCGTGGATTCATCATCTTAAACCTAACAGATGAAATTATGTGCGATTATTCTTCCCTCTTATCCTAAAATCTCTAAAAAGGGAGGCTTGGGGCTAGGAGGACTATGGAATCCTTGTAAGCATAGGAAGCGCATCAAGTTAAAGTCATAGAACATAAACGTTATGCTCATAGACAATGTGAAACTCAATGTGATTATGGAATTTGAGAACTCAATGCTTGTTGGTAGATTCCCAAGTAGGAGAATGGGAGAAACATCACTGAAATCCTAGACAAAAGAGAACTTCACTGCCTTCCTAGGGTATATTCCATGAATTATGGTTTTATTGAAGGTTTGTATAGCTTGGACCTTTTGGGCCCTTGAGGACGCATACTAGATTATACAAAATCACTGGAAATGGGGTTCTCGGGCTATGTACCTCAAAAAATGGCACATGGAGTTTGATGCATGCTTAGCCCAACTAGAGTTCACCATAGTCCAGTTTCCTCTACCAACACTTCCTTTGATCCTCTAGTATGAAGATATTTTTTAGGATATTGGTAATTCGTTGGGTCTTTTGTATGAAGCATGCAACTCTTTTTGTGACACATGATATATGAGGGTGGCTATAATTTTGGCGGGTCTCAACTTTTCCAAGGGACTAGTAGATTCCATAATCATTAAAAAAGGCCCTACTTTTTTCTATTAGGCCTTGGATTGTTAAGGGATTCCCTTCAAATGTGAATGATGCCACCAATATTCACAAGGAAAGGTTTTTTTCGAAAGATTCCTCCATTTGATAAGGAATCTCCACCTACTCAGTAGGAAGAAATTCCCTTAGAAAAAACTCAAGCCACCCCTATGGAAGACATAAAAAAATTAGATAGTTTAGTAAAAAAACCCTCTCAAGTGGAGTAGGACACCCTATTGGGCCACTCTCCTCAATGAGACATTATGATTGTATCATGTAAGAAACCTTCTTCTCCTCCATCTCCTACTGATCCCTCTGGTCAATTACTTTTTGGAATTTGGGAGGTAGGATTAGAGCACAATTTGGGGAATAATCAAGGAGAATTCCTTTCTAGTCTATTTGGTTTCTCAAAATATCAACCCACCTCTCTTGTTCCCTTGTATGGTATATGAGAGATCCTCTCTACAAATTTCATGTCCCCTGACCCCCATCCTCCCCCTTTTGAAAATTTACTAGTGTCGGAATATATTGAACCCTCCGCCTCATTTGATATTTCAAAATACAATCTCAAACCTCCCAACAAAGAACACTGTGTATTTTAAGGAGGTTCTAATGGAGGTTTAGGACACTTAGAAGGAAAAACTCCCAAGGAAGGACAAAGATGAATAAAATCTTACCTCTCCATAACTCAAAAGTAAGCCAATTCATAAGTAAAACATGGTAGCTAAAAATATATGATCAAGAGCCTTAGAGAACCCACCCCTAAGGTAGGTTCAAAATTATCTTTTGAACCATGAATTGTAGAGGAATGGCCAATCCCTCCAAGAAATTGGCCTTAAAAAGGTTGATTGAAACACACAACTCCTCTGTCATCTACTTGCAAGAACTAATGACTGAAGGGGAAAAAGTGATACAAGATCTCTCTAAGTTTCTTAAAGGTTGGGCCTTTATTTATGTTGATGCCATATGATGACATGGGGGAATAGTTATAGGTTGGAAGATTGACCTTTTTACTCTTACTAACACATGGGATTTTGCTTCAGGGCAAGGCACCTCCCTTTTCTCTCTTGAAATGGGGAAATAACTCACCTACCCAATCCTCTACATACCCTACTCGAACATAATGGATTATGGGAAGAATTATTCAAAAACTTGTGGATTTAGGGATAGGTGGTAATCCTAGGAGGTGGCCTAAAATTTTCTCTTGGTGCATTTGAAATTTGGGGAATTACAACCCAAGTGGATTTCCTCTTAGATTTTTTTCATTAGGAATCTAGAACAAGTTGGGATTCTAGATATTGAGCCAGACAAGCTCACTCGAACCTGGACATATTGAAGAATCAATGAGGCTAGAATTGCTAAATTCCTAGATCAATTTTTGGTTTCGAAGGACTTCTTGAAGGAGACTCTCATAATTTGACAATGGGTATCAATGGGAGGGGATTTTGACCACAATTTGGTGCTTTTGGAAGTGGTCCCTACATAGGGAAAACCATTAATCCCCTTCAAATTGAACCCCAAATGGCTCAAAAAAGAAGATTTCGTTCAAAATTTAAAGAATGCTTGTATACCTTTTGATAACACTCTCAATGAATCAACAACCATTCAATTGCATAAAAAATTAAAAAAGGATAAGTAAACAACAATCCATTGGTCAAAAGAAAAAAGGGACAAGTATGGTAGACTTGTATTATCACCTAAAAATTGCTCAACAAGCTATACAAGTGATCATCGGAGAAGTCATCAGTACAAAACACCAAATAATATACCTTTAACATTAATAGGTTCCATTCGACAAAGACAAAAAACTACAAAAAGCGGGTCCTTGAATTTCAGGATGGGCTATCAAGGTCATTTTTGCACTATTATTTCCCAATAGCGTGGGTCAACAAACAAAAATTTGTGCCATTAGTGAAATCAGTGTGACTGTCATAAGAAAGATTCATGTTGATCTAGAAAATCACGTATTAATGATCCTAGTCGGATCTCACACACCCTCAACTCAGGTGTACTTCATGAAACTGACTATCTAGGCCTATGATTAGCTTTGGGACAGCTAGAAAGTTAGGGGATTCATCTATATGAGGGATCTCCTTTCACATTATGAAATGATTGGAAAAAAGATTGAAGGAAACCTATAAAAGAAATATTTGGGTATGCACAAAGACAAGAGTTTTAATTGTAGTGTTATGTTGTTATATTGTGTCTTGAGAGTCGATAATTCTCTAATATCAACCAAACATCCATAACCAAAGCCAAATTTCTCACTTTTTGAGAATTTGGATATAATTCTTCATTTCATTTTCATCTTGTAAGAGGAAGAACAAGGTCCTCATAGGGAACAACAAGGATCCTCCCAAGGAGGAATAGGTGAGCCCATAATTTCCCTCACTTTAGCTGAGGTGTTATCAATGCAATCCTTACCATTGGTAACCATTCCTACTTGTTTTAGTTTTTAGTTTCATGTGTTGTTCTCCATTCACCTTCTAATTTACATTTGTTTTCTGTTTATCTTTTATGTTGATTCACTAACCATCTAACTCATTGATTTTGGTGTTTAGCTAGCCTAACTTGACACTTAAGTGACTACTCTTTTGCCCACCCAAGTGACAAAATAGTCACAACAAATTGGAGACCATACTAGGGATTGATCCAAATTATCCCTATTTAGGCTCGTCAGACTCTTCTTCTCACCATTTTATGTATATAGGATCTATTGGAGCCACCTTTGTTTTTTAACCCGTTTTGATTTTCATATCTTAATTCTTGAAATCGAAAGATGGATTTCATATTTTCCTTCGTCTGTTCCAAAATCTTTGAAGTCTCATCACGCGAGCGGCGACGATTATCATACTCTCAAGGCGAGTTCTACTTTTTCATTCAAATGATTTTCCCCCGCTTTGCCTTGGAATTTTGTATGTCAGATGTTATAAATCAAATAGTTCACAAGTCCCGAAGAGCGAAACGACGAAATCACTTTAAAGTTTTACCTAGGTCAATAGCGAGAGTAAAAATTTTCTAAACTACGGTTAAGCATCATTGGGGTTTCGCGTCTCGGCGTTTACTAACTCCAAAAGTCTTACTGTCATAACCCCGATAGCCGAAACCGCGAGTTTCTTGTTTTAGTAAGCCGCGGTAAGGTTAACGGTAAAAGATTAGCCGTGGTTAAGTTCTGTCGGAAATTCGCAACTCGGCATATTCTTTTTTAAAAAGCTACACTGTCAAAGCCCCGAGTCGCGATAAAGATATAAACGTAATTAATTAAACACTTAATCCAGTTTTATCCTCCATTTTAATTAAAACATATCATCGTGATCTCGCTATTTCACAACTCGACATACGAACTTCCCGGATGCTATACCTTCAAAGCTCCGAGTTGCGATATAAATAATCACGTAATTAATTAAGCGCCTAATCATAATTACATTTTTTATTAACCAAAGACAATCATCACAATCTCGGGTGTTAGAGGTTCAAAGGGTTAAAGCAAAAACTCTCGGTGCAGTGAGTACCGAAAGATTAATTAACATTGGTAAAACCTGATTAATTGAGCTAAGCCAGTATTTCCTGTGATTTGATGCATGCACAGTTTACGAGGCAGTCTTAATTCTTCCTTGTGCCAACTGACATTTCGAACCGCCAAAATTTATGGCATTAATTAGAAACAAGGTGAATCGACAAATAAAGATTGGGTTTTTATTGCTAAATTTATATTTAAGCGTGATTTGACCGATCTGTTCTTAAAAAGTACCGATTTTTTTGAATATATAGATTTGTTATTTGTTATCACAAATTCATTTCTATATTACGCAGAGCACACTTTTCTCAACGAACTAATTTCTATATGTATACATATTTTTATCGCAGAAGAGCTAAAGCAGGATCCCCCGCCATGGCCCTGCGAAAAGCGTCTAAAGCTAGCGTTGAGGTTTTGGGAAAAGGTTCAGACAACGTCACTGATACTTCACCTCGAAGTGTCGAATCTATCCATACCTGGTCATTTTTTTCTGATGTTCTATAGGCTGAATTAGTAGATTATTCTGATGATTCCGGTGATAATGAAAAAGACGACCTGACCACCAAATATAAGATCGTTGTCCAATCTGGAATGCATAAAGTAGTGGCCAGGCCACAACTACTCCCTTACTATGATATGGTCTGGTGGGCATTATACCATGTGGACATACCAACCAGAACCATCATCAATGAACAGAAGGTCACCATCGAGACTTTCAGACCCAAACAACTGCATGCTATGTACAAGTTTCCTACCGTGTCGGACCTTACATATGATGCCGAATTCTTGGAGAACTTCAAACAGAAGGAATGTGTGCAATATGACAAGACTATGTCCAGTTTAATCAGAGATTGGGTTTCACACCCTGTGAAGTTCAGGGAAGACAGTAATGGTATATATTCAATAGCTTCCTTGGAACCACAGTTCAAATATATAGCTATGATGACCTGCAGATTATATGGGAGAGAGGACACCAGACATTTCTTTCTTCAATGGGTGCCTCTAATACATCAAGTCGCCGAAGGCTGTTCCTTCGACTGGGCGAAAATGCTGTCTGATAGCTTGACCAGTCAAGTTACAGAGTATCAGGCGCAGAAAGAGAGCGGAAAGATTGCTTCATTTTTTTATGTCCGCATACATTATGGACACTGTGTGTTTTCTAACACCCTTTCCCTTAATGAGCTGGAGTTGGACTCCATCAGAGGTCGATCCCATCCATGTCTATCATTCAAAATTGTGGGAAAACAAAGCGACATATTTCGTCTATGAAATTTTTAACTGGGTAATGGTACCGCTGCATGTCACTATTTTCGGCCACCTGCCACCCAGGATCTCGGATAGTATAGTGATGAATTTGAGCAGTATAGATGACTGGTATGTAGAAGAAAAATTCTCATATCTCATAGTTTTTGGGGCTTCTGTTCCCCCGCATGCATTACCATTATTCATACCCGACAAACTGGCTTGTCATGAAGTTGCTAGGCAAACCGTAATCGGTGGCATAAGCAAGGAGCTTAAGGGATATTCAAAGAAGGTATGGCCATTTTTTCTTGTTCATTTAAATTCATATTATTTATATATTATTCTTATATATTATTAGATTTCAGGCATGCTAAAGCTGAGGCAACATCCCTGGAAGACCTAAAATTGGTTCTTATTGAATTCAAGAAGCATGATCTGCAAAGGGTTGTAAGTAATCATTTGGCCAGTTGCGGACTCAAAAGTTTCGAGCACGAGAATTTGCCCTCGGATGACATTTTCCGGGGTGCAAGATATTATGCCGAGATTTTGGCTCGGATATAAACCTTGGCACCCGAAGAAAGGGCCGATGTTCTAAAATTCCAAGAACATCGACACAATTGTCTTTCTGCAGTATTGCAGGGTGAGAATCTAGGTACAACAGAGGTGAAACAAAAATAAGCCGAGGGCTCCAAATATGTGACACTCAGCCAAGAAAAACACCAGGATGGGAAAGAGCAAACTAGGAGTTCGAAAACAGAGATAAAAACTCTCGACCCGCCAAAAAAGAAAACTCCAGTTACTACTCCGGGGCAACCAGCTAAGCAAATCAGAGATCCCATCGCATCCATTACTCCCTTGCAGTCAACTCAGGGAAACATAGATGCAGGGTGGATTTTAAATGAAGAATTGAGACCTATAAGGGTGGAAGAGCTCCCTCCAAATGTGTTCTTCTTTGATAAGAAGAGAAAGGCTGTGGTAAAAAGAGAATTCTATCAAAAAGGGGGATCAACAACCAAGAAGTACAAAGTGTTGACCGATTGGAAATACAAGAAGAATGAATAGTTCGCTAAAGAGATAGCCGGGACCTTAGGGGCATACGCCACAACAAACCAATTTTCAGTCAGGGTTTTGAAAAATCAGCTGAAGCGAAAAAAATTGCCTCATCAAAACCTTAGAAGCTAGACTAGCCACGACAGAGGAGGCTGCCAAGGATCATTCAAGTGCAGGAATAGAACAAGCAAGGTTGTCCAATAAAAGCGAGATAGAGCTGCTCAAAAATAAGCTCGAACAAGTAGAGCAGGTAGTTCAGAACGGTCAGATACAAGCGGGCCAACAAAAGGACTTGATTGAACTACTACAGGCTAGAGTGGAAATCACCGAAAGTAAAGTTATAGATATCGAGATGTTCCAGTCATAGGCGATGGAGATTCGGAGCAGGGTTTCTGCAGCCCAACAAAGTTTACTCGCCAAGGTACACATAATTCGGGACAACTTCTTACTCGTTGATGAAGTATTGGAAAAATTATCTGTCAGAGAAAGAGAAGATGGAGCAACTCGGGTCTCTTTTCAAGACTCTGTGATAGCTACAAACAATAGGGAATCGGGAAGTACTCCCAGGTTTTCCATTTCGGAGCAGACCAGAGGAAATATTTTATTGAAAGAATGGGAGCACAATATATCAGAAGGTAAACTACAAGCCAAGAAGGTAATGAAATCCTTTGAAGAGGATTTTGATTCTATAGATGGTAATCTGTTAGGTATTGACAGTGAAGGCAGTGCTGAGACATTGGGCCAAATAAATACAGCGAAAATCTTGCTTGATAGAAACGAGAAGGGAGAAAAAGATTCGGCCGAAATCTCACAAGTAACTATGGAAGACATAGCGCAAATAGATAAATGTATGATTAAACCAAGTGTGCAATTATGTGCCATTGACATCATAGACCGACAGATGGAAGAAAAGTTGCCTCAATTAGCCCGAGATTGTTACTCTTTTGAGGCCAATTGTCAAGCGGAACCGTCAAGGTTGATATCTCGGCTAGTGGAAAGATGTGTCACTTGTACTGAGCATGTGAGAGGGCAAGCTTCTGGTACAAAATAAAGACAGAGATGAAGAAATGGAATGATTTCTCTCCTCCTTATCATAACTGAAAATCTTGTAACGATTGAGATTCCATCTTATGTAAAACTGTATAAATATACCATGGAAAGAAAGAACAGGGGCTAGACCTTTTTGTGTCGATTGTAATAGAGGTTTTCTATCTTGAGAGTTAATATAAAGCAAATCCGAAGATTCTCAATTCCGTAACGACTGTGTTATGAGTTTGTTTCCTCGTATCTCATTTTTCATTTCATTTCATACTTGTATCTGATGAATGCTTTGCTATAATTTAGTACAACCTTTACTATAGTGAATGAATTTTGGTCTTCTATATTGCTTACTGTTTTTCCTTTGTACCAGCTAT
The DNA here is from genome assembly GCA_000966675.3 of Picea glauca. Lineage (NCBI taxonomy): Eukaryota > Viridiplantae > Streptophyta > Pinopsida > Pinales > Pinaceae > Picea > Picea glauca. The sequence goes on from JZKD02S0475260.1 coordinate 60,589, forward strand.
CAACAGGTGTAAGACCAGTCAACACTTTAGAATTCTATATATATTTTGTGTGCTTCATCGGGTTATTTCTTTACCTTTTTCTTCTTCTGTTTATAAGTGATATTCTCCCTTGATAAGAGCCTTACATGATAGACAACTTAATGTTTTCTCCCACCTCATACATCTTTATTAAAGTATAACTCAGTTACGGGAAAGGGCCTTTGGTTTGCACCCTATTCTCACTCCTGGGACTGTAAACTCTCTTTTATACGACCGAAATTGAGACAACATCTAAATTTCCCTGAGATTTTCTTATCATTCTGTTCCTCCATGACTGTCCCTATAACAAGACAGCCTAATATCGAACCTGGACTATCAGACCAAACACATATTGCCTTAAATATTTTTGATACTATTCTTAAAACAACCACTACCCGGGTTGAACTCAAACGTTCATGTGAAGCGATTGATCGAGATATAAACATCTAGGGACAGTTGGAAGCTAGACAACGCCAACTCAGAAATCAATCCTAGTTTCCCGTACCGAAGGTTGACGTTTCTTCCTTCTCTACCCTTTACTCACTTTTGGTTGCCTAGACACTGTACTTCTAAGCCTTAAGTACAGAATCTGGAACAACAGGATCAATGACCGACCTCCTTGAGCATCTAACTTGAGCGTTCCGACCTCAAGTGAGGAAAATTATGTCTGTAATTTTCTTCCTGGCATTGTTTTTATTTCAGTGCGATTCTTAGAGGAACAATCACGTTGAAATGCACGATTGACATACTATAGCTGTGTTAACTTTGCGTTGTATGCACTATTCACACTATCTGTGCTATTGGTGTGATTGTCACTTATGGAAATCACCCTATTCTTTGGGGTGTTTAGTTTCCTCCCAACAAGTATATGATAGGATTTAATTTTATGCACTTTGTAGTGCTGGTTAATTTCCCTTTGATTTCTTTCTTGCGAAGAGTAGGTTAGTCAAACAAACTAAAGTAATTTAAAATAAACCTCTTTCTTTTTCTTTTCCATGTGGATGGATTAATCGAAAGCATTTGAATTCACAACTTAATTAGTTTTCAACAAGCAAATAGTTTTTGGGACTAGGAACTAACTTATTCACCTCTAAGATGCTCTTTCCCTCACACTCTCTTGAGTGATATTGGGAAATCAGAAAGGAGTGTCCAAGTGTGTTCATATCCCTTTTTCAAAATCACATTAAAATTAGGCAAGGTCAAAGCCCCTTCGAGACCTCGTAGTTTACTTTGTAGAGAAGAAATTAACCTTAATTCTAACAGATCCATACATATCAACCTTGTTTCAATCTAGGATAGTTTCATTTTCATAGAGTAAATAACATCGAGGGAGTTCAAGGATTTGTAATGACCCATATGTCCACATCATTGATGAACTAGATTTAGTGTTTTGGATTACACAAGGATTGCTTAAATTTTTTAGTAAAGTTTAATAAATAAGATAAGTAAAGGACCCACGATGTCCACATGTTGCAATCTTACACTTAAATTGCTAAAATACTTTTTCACATTCTCACCTTTGCACACAAATGTTGGTTGTGGAGCCTGATTATCTTTCGGATTCAGAGGTCTTTGTTTTCAGCTGTGTTTATACCCCATGAAGTATTTAAAGCCTAGAAGAATGTGAACTCTTCCACGTGGGGGAGTGCAGAGGGGAGTTACCCCCTCTCCGAGGTCCGGGGGTGAATCCCCCAAAGGAAAAATTTCCTTGTAAATGTATATTGTAATTTCATTGTAAATCTGGACCATTCATTATAAAGTCGCAAATCTAATGGTAGAAATTATGTTAGGTTTTTTTGCCCTAGAAGGAAACCCTCTGTTATAAGGGAAATGTATTGCAGCTATGCATTATGGTAAATATTGTATTCTGAGATAGGATACTGTGGAAGAAAGAAGAGAAAGTTACAACGGGTTTGCTGTAGGTTGTATACCTTTGATTGCTGGATAATAATAAAGGAAGGACCTGGAAATTTCTTTAGTGGACGTAGCCCACATTGGGTGAACCACGTATATCTGTGTCTCTATTGTATTGTGTATCTTCTGTATTTTATTTCTGCATTTGTTTTATTTTATTGCTCCACAATCCTATTTTTCTAACAAATGGTATCGGAGCGAAGGGTAACTCGTAGGAAAAGAAGATTTCATGGTTTGAGTGGGAGGAATGTCGAAAGATGGAAAGTTTAGGGTCGAGAAATTTAACGGCCAAAACTACTAGTTATGGAAGATGCAGATGGAAGATTATTTATATCAGAAGGATATATTCCTACCATTGGGTGGAATAGAGAAGAAGCCGACGACTATGAAGGACGAAGAATGGGAGATTCTTGACAGAAAGGCTCTAGGAACGATACGACTGAGCCTGGAAACATCGGTGGCTTTCAATATTTAGAAAGAAAAGACAACTAAGGGTTTGATGGATGCATTGGCTAAATTGTATGAAAAACCCTCGGTGTCCAATAAGGTATTTCTAATGAAGAGATTATTTAATATGAAGATGTCAGAAGGTGGGTTTATTGCAGATCATTTAAATGAATTTAATATGGTTACTAATCAACTAAGTTCTATAAAAGTGGACTTTGATGATGAGGTTAGGGCTCTTCTAATCTTGTGCTCATTACCAGAAAGCTGGAATGACTTGGTCATGGTTGTAAGTAACTCTGTCTCTGGTTCAAATAATTTAAAATTTGATGATGTTGTTGGTGTTATCCTTAGTGAGGAAATGCGACAGAAAAACACATGTGAGACATCAGGTAATGCGTTGAACATGGAGAACAGGGGAAGACAAAAGGATAGAGGAAAGGGCCCAAGGAACCACAAGAATTCTAGGAAGGGTAGATCCAAATCCAGACTTGGAAATATAGAGTGCTGGAATTGTGGGAAGAAACGACATCTGAAGAAAGACTGTAGAGCTCCAAAGAAACAAAGAGATGGACAACAAGAGAGAAATCAAGAAGCAAATGTAACATGTGATGTGTTACAAGATACTTTGATTCTTTCCGTAGATAATATTTCTAAGTCTTGGGTAGTAGATTCAGGGGCTTCATTTCATGCCACACCCCATAGGAAACTTTTTCTAGATTATGTTCAAGGTGATTTTGGACAGGTTCATTTGGGTGATGATGCACCATGCAAAATTGTTGGAATGGGAAAGGTAAAAATAAATCAACGCAATGGAAACCAATGGTTGTTGAAAGAGGTAAGACATGTTCCAGATTTAAGAAAAAATCTGATTTCAACAGGGCAGTTGGAAAGTGAATGTTGTATATCCATATTTACAGATAAGACGTGGAAGGTCATCAAAGGTAGGTACATTGTATTTATGTACTGGTAATACTGATTGTTCTATCTCTTTAGCTTCTACATGAGTGGATACAACACTGTGGCATCATAGGCTGGGACACATGAGTGAGGAGGGACTGTAGATACTTCACAAAAGAAATATGTTGCCGGATCTTAAACAAATTGATTTGGATTTCTATGAACATTGTGTTTATTGAAAAAAAAAAAGAGTCAGATTTCTTAGAGTTGGAAAATAAAATAAGAATGAAAGGTTAGAGATTGTGCATATAGATGTATGGGGATCAACACAAGTATCATCTCTTGGTGGCTCTCGTTATTATGTTACTTTTATTGATGATGCAACTAGAAAAACTTGGGTTTATTGCATTCGACAAAAATCTGATGTTTTTGATACTTTTAAGA
>JZKD02S0475260.1:72840-85276 GCA_000966675.3 Picea glauca
TTCATGACTTGTCATGTTTAAGCTTACATATCTACCTTTGAATAAAAGGAACCCGCTCTGATACCAATTGTTGAAATTGCTAAGACAACTGAGAGGGGGGGGGTGAATCAGTTGTTATTGAGATTAAACAATTTTAAGTCTATTAAAACATTATTAATCTTTCTTCAAGTGATCATCAACAATATACAACATATGGACAGTAAAAGTAAAGAGCATCAGTCACACAGAGACAGATTTTCACGAGGAAACCCATAAAGGGAGAAAACCTCTTCTTCTTCAAAATGATAGGCAGTCTTTTAAGTTCTGTACATCATCTGTAATTGAGCACCAACTCAATGTGAGGCTGCTACCTTTGTTTTACAAGCTACAACTTGTTTGAGAGCACCAACTCTCTGATTTCTCTAGCACCCACTAGAAGGAAGCATCAACTCCCTTAATGTTCCAGCACCAACTGGATGGAAGCACCAACTTCTAGTTACACAGGATCCAACCTGTATAACATAGAACACTTGTTCTCCCTTGCACCACCCTGCCACCCTGGTTTCTCTGGCTGTAACCAGATGGAAGCTACAACTTCCTGTGTTCAAGGTCTCAGTTGAACCTCTGAGGACAACAGTCCTCTCGAGCACCTCCCAACCTCCCTAGAATATTAATGAATAAATAAACAATCAACTACACAGATACATCAATTATTACCAATCTTTCTTTGTTATGTAAATCTGGTCATCTTCTAACTGTTCTGTAATTCATTTCTTCTTTTATCTGTTCAACAGGTATGCTCTACATCAACTTCTTCTGTCATTCTACCCAGCTTCAATTTTTCTTCATCATCAGTTACTCTCCCCTGAGTTTCATCTCACACTGTGCATATTCTCCATCTCACTACGCGCTATCTGATTTTCCCTTTCTTACAGTTTTATTCATTTCTCATACAGAACTACCAACATCACGCTGTCTGTCTCATTTTCTTTTATACACACCCATGGCGGTTCAACTTCCCATCTCCTTCGGCAAAAGGAGGACAACTGTCTCAGCAACTGAAACACCAACCAATCGGCAATCATGAATCCGTTTCGCTAACGAATTTGAAACTGAGGAGTTAACTGTGAGAGAGAACAGTAACCCTACGATCAACACTTAATCTGATGGTTCAGATCATTCCACGATTTCGCATATTGCAATTTCGACATTCCTGATGTTCAATGTTCTTGTCACTTCCAAATCCTGATCCACGAAACTCCGTAAAGAAGTCGGATCAACGGTCCAGATCACATCTTGATCTGACGGTTCAGATTTAGTTGATATTTCACACATCGCAATTTCGACACTCTTGACATTCAGTGTTTTTGTCACTTACAAATCCCGATCCACGAACCTCTGTAAAGAACTCGTGTCAACGGTCCAGATCACATCTTGATCTGACGGTTGTAATTACATCGTGATTTCGCATATCGCGATATCGAGATTCTTGTGGATGATATTACTTGACATCTCCAACTCTCGATCCCCGAAACTCCGACATGGACTAGAATCAGCGATCCATATTTGATCTTGATTCAATGACTACGATTTAATCGCGATTTCGTATATCGCGATTTTGGCATTCTTGTTGCATTGTTCTCCATGTCGCGATTTGCGAAACTCCGATATGGAGTTAGATCAACGGTCCAGATCTGATCTTGATTTAATGGCTGCGATTGAATCACAATTTCAACATTCTTGTTGCATTGTTCTCCATGTCGCAATTCACGAAACTCTGATATGGAGTTAGATCAACGTTCCATATTTGATCTTGATTTAACGGCTGCGATTGAATCATGATTCTGCATATCACGATTTCAGAATTTTGTACTCCCACTTCTCCTTGTACTTTAAAGAATGTGCAGGTTCTCCTTGATCCAACGATGGTCGGGTCCCGTGCTTGGATCTAACATCTTAGATCTGTCCTCCTCTTCAACGCTCTTCTTGTCTACATTCAGATCTGACGACCCTCATTCTTTCGGGAATTTTGAATGGGATCCAACGGTAAAAAATTCTTCTCAAACTTTACGGGCCTTCAATCATTCGATCAATGTTGCGTTGTCTTCGATCATTCGATCTTCCTGAACTTATCTTCTGTTTGCCTATCTGTTACAAACTTCCTGTACTCATGCTACTTGCCATCAATGACAAGCATTCGATGTTTGTTAAATATTTTCCATTCGCTGTCTCTTAAATATTTGCCAACACAAGATATTTGGATGGTATAATGCTAGAGAAGGAATGGACAGGAAAAAAGGTAAACTATTCTTTTTTGAAAAATTTCGGTTGTGAAGCATTTGTCCATATTGATAAAGAAAATAGAACAAAGCTTGAGGAAAAATCCAAGAAGTGTACCTTTATTGGATACGATGTTTATGATTTTGGTTATCACTTATGGGATTATGAAAATAAAAAAATCATTAGGAGTAGAGGTGTCATATTCAATGAGAAGGTCACGTACAAAGATCAGTTGCAGGGAAAGAAACAGAAAAAATAAAAACAAGAATACACAGTGCTTGATGAGATCACTAAAAAAGAAATTCCAAAGGAACCAGAAAATCAAAATGTACAACAACAGGAGAAACATGTAACTCAAACACCTGCAAGTGTTGTTAGAAAATCTACCAGGTTAAGTATACCCCCTGAACGATACTCTCCTTCATTGTATTGTTTATTGTTGATTGATTCTGGTGAACCAGAATGTTATGAAGAGGCAATTCTGATAGACACCAAAAAGAAGTGGGAGTAAGGCATGAAAGAGGAAATGGATTCCTTGGTAAATAACCGTACTTGGGACTTAGTTCAGTTTCCTGTAGGAAAATGAGCATTGCAGAATAAATGGGTTTACAAGTTGAAGGAAGAATATGGAGGAATAAAGTGGTACAAGGCTAGAATTGTTGTAAAGGGGTTTGCACAAAAGAAAGGTATAGATTTTGATGAAATATTTTCTCCTGTTGTTAAAATGACATCAATTAGGAATATTTTAAGTCTTGTGGCAGTAGAAGATTTGAATATTGAACAATTAGATGTTGAAACAACTTTTCTCCATGGGGATTTGGAGGAAGAGATTTATATGCAGCAGCCACAGGGGTATGAGGTCAAAGGGAAGGAGAGTTTGGAATGCAGGTCGAAGAAGATCTTGTATGGCCTAAAGAAATCTCCAAGGCAGTAGTATTTGAAGTTTGACAGGTTTATGACAGAACATGGTTATAGTAGATGTCATTCTAATCACTATGTTTATTTAAAAAAGCTAGAAAATGGAAGCTATATTATCTTGCTATTGTATGTAGATGACATGCTTGTTGCAAGGTCTAATATGCAGGATATAAATGTGCTCAAGAAGAAATTAGCTAATTCATTTGTGATGAAGGATTTGGGTGTTGTAAAGAAAATCCTTGGTATGAGAACAACAAGAGACAGGAAAAATCACAAATTGACATTGTCTGAGGGTGAGTACATAGAGAAGGTGTTGGAGAGGTTTAGAATGCAGAATGCAAAACCAGTTAGTACACCTTTAGCCAACCATTTCAAATTAACTAAGGAAATGTGTCCCAAGACACAGGAGGAGATAAAATACATGTTCAGGGTCCCTTATTCATCAACAGTTGGCAGCTTGATGTATGCAATGGTTTGCACAAGAACAGATATTGCACATGCAATGGGAGTTGTGAGAAGGTATATGAACAATCCAGGTAAAGAACATTGGGAGGCAGTAAAGTTTGTTCTCAGGTATTTGAGAGATACTGCTACTCATGCATTATGTTTTGGAGGTTCAAACACGTTTCTACAGGGATATGTTGATTCAAATATGGCAGGTGATAAAGACAACATGAGAAGCACCACATGTTATGTTTTTACTATAGGTGGAACAACAATAACTTGGATTTCGAAACTGCAAAAGGTTGTTTCACTTTCAACAATAGAGGCAAAGTATGTTGCTGCTACAGAGGCTAGTAAAGAGATGATTTGGTTACAGAGGTTTATGGAGGAATTAGGAGAGAAGCAAGAGAATAGCAGGTTGTACTATGACAGTGAGAGTGCCATTCATATTGAAAAGAATTCAACCTTCCATTTGAAGACTAAGCATATACAGTTGAGGTACCACTTTATACGATCCACCTTGGAAGATGGACATTTGAAGTTGGAAAAGATACACACTAGCCAAAATCCTGTAGACATGTTAACAAAGGGAGTAACCAAGGAGAAATTGAGTTCCTGCTTAGTTTTAGTTGGTCTTTAATAATGAAGATGAAGATGAGAAATTTTCCAGGTCTAATAAGGTTCAAAGTCCATCATATACAACAACGGTGGAGTTATTGAGATCAGTCTCCAAGTGGGAGATTGTTGGTTGTGGAGCTTGATTATATTCCTAGTTAAGAGGTCTTTATTTTCAACTATGTTTATACCCCATGAAGTCTTTACACCCCAAAAGAATGTAATCTTTTCCACGCAGGGGAGTGCAGAGGGGGGTTACCCCCTCTGCGGGGTCCAAGGGAAAGCGGGCCCCTGGAGGAAAAATTGCCTTGTAAATGTATATTGTAATTTCATTATAAATCTAGACCGTTCATTATAAGGTCACAGATCTAATGGTAGAAATTATGTTAGGGTTTTTTGACCTAGAAGGCAACCCTCTATTATGAGGGAAATGTATTGCGGCTATGCATTATGGCAAATATTGTATTTTGAGATAGGATACTGTGGAAGAAAGAAGAGGAAGTTATAATGGGTTTGCTATAGGTTGTATCCCTTCAATTGCTAGATAATAATAAAGGAAGGACCTGACAATTTCTTTGGTGGATGTAGCCCACACTGGGTGAACCACGTATATCTGTGTCTTTATTGTATTGTGTATCTTCTGTATTTTATTTCCACATTTGTTTTATTTTATTGCTTCACGATCTTGTTTTTCTAGCAACAAAGCATTCATCACACACTACATTTTCTATTACATAATTGACTTCAAAGTATGCTCTCATCTCTGCGCTCACAAGCGATCTAAGAGGATCAGAAAGACTCAAGTAATCTTTAAAACCTTTTAAAGCACACCATTAATTCAATGAGATTGGTCCAGGACCCTAGTCTTACAACCTTGTTCATACAAAATCAACCATTAAACAACTCACAAAATCCTCCACAAGAGGGGAACAAAATATTTTTTATCTCTAAGTTAGTATTTCGGGGGTAGGCATCCAAAAAAGCCCTCATCATCTCTTTTCACATTGAAACTTAGTGGTTGACGAACTAAGGATCCAAAAATCCTCCAATTCAAGTGTTCCAACATCGTAAGGTAGGGAGATACCTGTGAAGAGGTGAGTGTTGAGGTCTATTTGTTCCGCGTGTGCCTTCTTGATCTACCCATCTCTTATGAGGTTACCTAGCCCATGACCAATTTCTTAGACCTAGATTCCCCTACTGCACTTGACCGAGGTATCTTAGTGGCCAAAAAATAGTATTTTCCACCCAAGTGGAAATTGTGGGATACAATTGCACCTAAGTCATATTTTGTGTGGCTATTGAAAAATATCGCTAGCTCTTTCATGGTATGCCCCCTTTACCCCTCATTATAATTTTTTTTTCACACCTTCACTAGTTCCTCTTCCAATGGATTCAGGCCCCATTTTTTAGTGCTATTGGAAGGCACCATGTTATTTGAGAGGAAGGACAATAGGTCTATAGGACATGTGCATTTTATTTGTTATCCCCACATGAATAATACCATAACCTACCCAACCAATATTTTTTCTTTACAATTGATTTATATCTATTATGCTTGTTCATTACTACCATATGTAGCTGTTAGTTATTTTTTTGAATTAGGCCATGTTCAATATTGGTTAAAAATCATGTTTTATCCACCCTTTCACCTTACCAGAGTCACACACTTTGTTTCTAGTCCAGAATCATAGGGGACCCACAAAATCCATGGCATTCCAAATGCTTGCTTAGCCTCCCACCAATGTTGGGAGGTATTCCTGGTTTTACCACCTTGTCAGTTCAATTTCCTTACTCACCTTTTAGTGTTGCGGTGTTGGGTTCAACCCTACTTAGTTCTACCTTGCTTTGTGTAACTTCTGCCAACAACCCATCCAATATCCCTTCCTCTTCAAAGATTGGCTCTCAAACCATCAACCATGATGGCAGGACCAAAAAATAGACCATACATAAACCCATCTTCTTCTTGGAATTTTGGACAAACTTGGGCCCCCTCTCTTAGTTATATTGGTCATCCACCAATCATAAGGAGTAAGAAGAGAACCACCCACTATTAGTGCCCTTGGCATGGGGGCAATTCTTGTAAAGATGGGGGAACTCATAGTGCCAATAAAAACTATAATCAAACCAAGCATAAGTGTACCACATATAGATGGACTAATCACGCTTACCCCTTTTGTGAGCTCTATGGTCACCCATCCCATTAGTGCCCTAAAATCACTCCAAATATAGTCCAAGAAGTCCATTTAGAGTGCACCCAATGCAATAAAATTAGTGGTACTCATCTTACTACCTCAAAGTGACCCCTCCCCCAACATGAACCCATTAGTCCATCAGGTGAGCTTCTTGCAAATGAGCATAGTCGTCACATGACTCTCTTCAGAGATAATATACCACAATTCTAGCTAGCTTGTGTGATTTGCATTTATAATTTTTTGTATTCCAAACAATCATTAATAATATCTGAGTTTAACTGTAATATTACTGTGTTTCTTGCAATATCTCTCTGTATTTCCTTGTTACATATCTTCCTTCATGTTAATCTCTAAATAGTGGCACATTACCCCTTAATTGGAGAATATTACATTATTATTATTATATTTATGTCGGCTTTGGTCCTTTAGTTGTAATTGTACCTCCTAGTTTCCTATATATACCAAAGAGACCTATTCATTTGGAATCATCTTGTATTTGTGAATTCATATGATGTATAAGGAGGTTCCCCCCTTGAAGAGAATTATTATTTGAATTTCTCTCTTTTTCAAGGCGTTGAGTACTTATTCTAAGTTTTTTATGCTATTTTTATATTTGGTTCCTAACAATTTGTGTTTAGAGCTCAAGGTCTTGGGGTTTCACTACTGCATCTGAGACACCTTGGAATTTTTGCTATAACTTTTTTCTGGGACGTTTTGGATAGAAATCCTTAGGGGATATTTAGTATATGGATCAAAGTAATTTGGGTTAAAATATCATCTTCTAGATATTTATACTTTCAATGACATAGCCTGTGGAAGATCGAGTTCCTGAATCATCCTGAATTTAGTCATCGCATAATTTTCGCTATAATTTTTTTTTGTGATGCTTCAGACCATGAAACTCAGAATATAGTTAGAGGAATTATCAAGATATCTATGGTAAAAATTTCAGCTTATGGGTCATCCTAATTTTGGAGATACACCTTGTGTAAGATAAGGTAGCTGACTAGTGCTATTAACTATTCTCAAATAAGGGTTACATGTAAACAAATGTTATATTCTCCAGTGAGTATCCAAATTAAGCGATACCAATTGAATTGGATAGTGGAATGTATGTATCATTTTTTATGCAAGTTTCAGAATAAGATATCATATATTGTGTGCTTGGAACACTTTACAAGTACGCTCTCCTGGAAAGACCAAAAATCTACAAGACGTGGGGAAGTCACCATAACTTCCACTTGGAACATCCAATTTTGATCAAACATGTGGCATTGTAGAGAGGACATATCCAAGAACTAAAGAATGAAATTTCATACCTAGAAGGGCCTAAATTGTAAAGATACAACATAAGAAAGGCCATCTAGCTGAACAACCTCCAAATCATGGTTTAAAATGTGTGTTTTTTTGGAAATTTGCATATATTTTGACTAGAAGATCCAATTGGGGTGATTCAAAAAGTAGAATAAAGTGGGATAAAAGGAGTATCACATAAAGTTCAGAGAAAATTAAGGGTTTTTAAAGGTATAGACGTGTTTCGACGTCTCTAAACGTAGGAGATGTCGTTATTGGTAAGCACTACAACCCAGGGACTGTGTGGTTCTTCCACATACCTAGAGTATATCAGAAGGCCCCTTTCGAATGGTTTGGAATTATACAACACTACTACATATTTGAGCTCCCACGTACCTAACATATATCTGGAGACCCCCTAGAATCCTAAGACTTACTGAGTAAACCTTTTGGCCATCTTGTTGCTATAGTACACTAAAATCAACACTTGGGGAGATCACTCTCTAGTACCTGGGTAGTCGGATAGTATGGCTAAGGGCACGGTCAAGCCATTTTAGTTAGTTCCATGAGATATTGGGTTGAGTACTATTGTTGGACCCCACATGTATATCAGAGAGCTATAACACTTGACACTTACATCAGAGAGATATAACACTTAACACTCCCTTGTATATGAGGACCTCTACCTAAGCCAATTAGGAATTCCTACCTTGCTGTGATACTTGGACAACATGCCACCAAAAAGGGAACTTCTACACCAAATAAGCCTTCAGAAATCCCTACTTGGATTCTCGATGAAGGTGAATAAATGTGCAGGGACATAAATGATTTACAAAAGAAGGCAGTAACAAAATATGAACTACAAGGGATGATGGATTTAACTGAAGCTAAGCTGGAAGCGATAATGGATACTAATATGGATGGTTTAAAAGGGGATATCATGGAAGGATTGAAAAAGTTGCTAATAGAGAGGCCACCTGAAAGTGATAATGTATCCCATGAAATTCATGATGAGGACAAAAGGAAGATGATCAAGTTGGAGAAACTCCAACTTTGGGTTGAAGACCAACCACTTTCTTGAAATCAATATGAGGAATTTCGATGGAAAAGATCCAATCACATGGATACTCCAGATGGAGCAGTTCTTTGATCTACATGATGTGCCACACACACAAAAGGTATGAATTGCATCTTTATATTTAGAACCCAATCAATTTGTCTGGTGTCGATGAATTTGTTCTCACAAATCACTTGTCACTTGGACAATTTTCATGGAAGAAATGATAGCACACTATGAGGATAAAAGGAGTAATAGCTTCTTTAGCCAATTGATAAATCTCAAGCAAAAGGGTTCAGTTGTGGAGAACATTGAGAACTTACAAATATTGAATATAAAGGTAAGGGATATTCTATATGAGCACCTGATTGATGTATTCATATGAACTTTATAGGATAACATTCAACATGAGGTTCACCTTTGGGAACCTAAATCATAATATATTCAGGGTGGTGATAAATGTTATCAATTTCTCAGGAAAATTCCATAAGATCAATCTTACTATGGGGGATATGTAATGACTATTCCAATGATTTCTATACCCATGGGTGGTGTTGATGTCATACTAGGAGTCCAATGGTTAGAATAATTGGGAACAATGGCTTTTAATTTTCAATAAATTTTCATTGGAAGGAAAGGAGATTGAGTTAAGGGGTATCATAGGGAAACCCGATAAGGTGATAAGATCTAATGGTATGACAAAATTATTGAAATAGGGGCATCAGGGTGTAATTGTACAACTATGCTCACTAGATGTTCAAACATCTAAGCCATCTATTCCCCTAGATCTCCAAGGGATAATTGATAAGCATTCCAAAGTATTTGAGGATATTCCCAGAGGCCTTCCACCCACTCGCGATCATGATCATGCTATTCACCTAATTCTTGGGAGTGTTCCTCCTAACATCAGGCCTTACAGATACCCTTATGCCCATAAGAGTGAAATTGAGCATATGGTTGAAGAAATGTTAGAGGTTGGCATTATTATACTTTGCCAAAGTTCTTACTCTGCACCTGTGGTAATGGTACTCAAGAAATAAGGCTCATGGTGTATGTGTTCAGATTATAGAGAACTCAACACGATCACCATTAAAGATAAGTTTCCCATTCCCGTCATTGATGAATTGTTAGATGAACTACATGGATAAATGTACTTCACAAATTTGGATCTTCGTTCAGGGTATCAATAGATTAGAATGAAGGAAGTAGATATCCAAAAAACAACATTCCGAACTCATGAAGGCCATTATGAATTTTTGGTCACGCCTTTTGGCCTTACGAATGCACCTTCCACATTCCAAGGGTTGATGAATTCTATTTTCAATCCATTCCTTCGAAAAATTTTGTTAGTATTTTCTGATGATATACTAATCTATAGAAAATCTTGGGAGGATCATGTTTGACATGTTGACATGGTGCTATAGCTACTAAAGGAGCAACAACTATATGCCAAATCATCCAAATGTTTTTTTGGGGTGAAGGAGGTAGAGTATTTGGGTCATATTGTTTCTCATGAAGGTGTCAAGGTAGACCCTAACAAGATTAAGGCCATGATGGATTGGCCGATTCCCAAAACATTGAAGAATCTTAGAGGATTTTTGGGTTTGATAGGTTATTACCGCAAGTTTGTTCAGAACTATGGAAAAATAGTAGCACCTTTAATGACATTGACTAAGAAGGATGCATTTTCATGGACTTCAGAGGCAACTCAAGATTTTGAACAACTTAAATAGGCGATGTGAAAAGCTCCTGTCTTGACCACACTAGACTTCACAAAAACCTTTATTGTGGAATGTGATGCCTTAGAAAATGGCATTGGTGTTGTTCTAATGCAAGAAGGAAGGCCCCTTGCTTTTGAAAGTTGACCAATCAAGGGAAATGACTTACGCAAACCCATTTATGAGAATGAAATGATGAAAATACTACATGCATTGAAGCAATGGTGCCCTTACCTAATAGGTATGCATTTCAAGGTTAAAACAGATCATGACAGTCTTAAATACTTCTTGGAACAAAGACTATCTTCAGAAGAACAAAAAAAATGGGTGACCAAGATGTTGGGTTATGATTTTGATATCATCTACAAAAAAGGGAAGCAAAATGTTGTGGCAAATGCACTCTCAAGAAAGGATGAAGATCTTGAGTCGTTTCTCTATGCTATCTTGATCATCCAACTTGATTGGATAACAGAAGCAAGGGATGAATGGAAGAGTGATGAAAAAGTGTGGACTCTCATTCAAAGGTTGTAGCAGGATTCCAGTGCATCATATGCATTTACATGGAAAAATGATTCACCATGGTACAAATATCGCTTATATTTATGTAAGAACTCCCAACTCAATCAAAATGTACTTTTGGAATTGCACACCGCTATGGTAGGAGGGCACTCAAGATTTTTGAAAACCTATCACAGGGTCAAGAAGGAAATTTTTTGGGTGGCCTTAAAACTGATGTTTGAAGGTCTGTGGCAGAATGTTTGGTTTGTCAATGTTAAGAACCAAAGAATGAAAAAAAAAACATCACAATAGATCTAGAGAGAAATATAGAAGAAGCCACACTTTATTATAGAAAACCCTTGAGGTAGGGCAACACCATACAATGGATCCAATTATGAAAGGGATCCTCTCTTGTTTACTTGCCTCTTCGAGGGGGAATCCTCCTATTGATATACCACTCACAACACAATACTTTTCTTCATATCATTACATTGCTTTAACCCATTTATATAGTGTTACCATCACCTAAGAACATTCTAGAGGAGGAATCTTCTAGAAGCAAAACCTTCTAAGGAGTCCTCTTGCATTTATTAGATCTAACTACCCATTTATTATATCTAACTACCATAGTGGGTCTTATTTAATAATATAGTGGACCTAGTCCACCTTACATTCAATGGCCTCCACTACCTCTCTAGCTATCTAACATTCCATCCCCCTTATGACAACATTGTCCTCTACGCTTGTTATAAGGGTGTACAACCATATACCAGGGTCCCATGGATAAGTGTGGACCATAGTGTTGAAGTATACTAGAGAACCATGGTCCCATGTAGAAATGAAAGCCAATGTTGAAGTAGTCCAACCGCCATTGTAAACCAGAGTCCCATGTCCAAGTGCTCATGTAAACTCCATGTGAAAGATTTTGGAACCCAATAGCCAACTGAACATGATGCTCCAAATAATGACACCTGTCATGTGGATCAAAATAAGAAGATCCATTCACATATTGGTAAATGGTCATAATAGAATCTGGAAGGAATAATACCACTGTAGAATATGCAGGATGGACACTGGTAATAATCATTGGCTCCCGATTTGTCATGTTGATGTTCTCTACAAAAGATGGAGTAGAGTCATCAAATAAAAGATGAAAATAATTATCATCCCAAAAATGACAACCGTCCATATACCAATCATCACAATTGGTCTCAAAATCATACAAAAAATATCTTTCTTGATTATATTTGTCCATAATATGCCTTGAAATTTTGGACTCTTGAATACATTCCTCTTGAATATGTTGCATTTCAACTTTGAGCTCTTGAATACGGGTGAAATCATGAAGGTGGGTTACACTTTTGCTTGTTTTATGACAAAAAAAACTGTATTTTCACAAGTTATTCAACTTCCGACATATAAAAGTATTTTTTTTATTTAGA
>JZKD02S0475260.1:107468-119830 GCA_000966675.3 Picea glauca
TACACCATTATCCATGAAGAGGTTCCTCCTAGAATTTTTCCATAGTGTAAGAAACTCTTATAGTTGAGTCCTTACACTAAAGTAGGAGATTGGTATCTATTATAGAACCAAACAAAGATTATAATTTATGGTGTTGAGGTTCCAACTTTCTTGTTACCTAATTTTTTACCAATAAGAATTTTTTCTTTAGAATACATAAGGAAACGATTAAATTCTGATCATATTCATTTTTCTTCCAAGAAACAAAAGGTAACTTTGAAGTTGAAGAAACAATTTGGACCATTTATTATAAATACCAGATCAACATTGCACGTGACAAAGAAATTGCTTCAAGAAATGGGTTTCTATCAAGGACAACACTGGATGTATGATCCATATTTTATCATTACCACTAAAAGAATGGAACATGGCACAACTCCTTATGGTCATCAGAGTAAACCTCAATTGAAAGTATTGGCTAATCAAGAAAGTTGGGAAGATGTGCAGAGGATATTGCAAATCCAAATACAACATTTTTCTCAATAATCACAACCATAAATTATTGAAACTCTATAACAACATGAGAAGACCGATAAGAGAAATCATTTTGAATCTTCTCAAATAGTCTCAAAAGTGGAAGAAGAACAACTGAGTAAAAAAAGGACAAAAGAACATTCATAATACAAGATTCAAGTAATTCAGAGTATATCAGAGGCATAAAAAAACGATCTTGTTTTCATAGTTCACTTTCTTCAATAAGCAAGTATGGAAAACACAAAATCCCAAGAAGGAAATGAAATTGTAGAAATAGATCAGAAAAAACAAGAAAACATTTTTTCTTAGTCCTTGTTAATGAAGAATAATAATATTATAAAGATAAACATGGATATATATCCTCAACTTTTGGATAAGGTATCCTCTCAAATTAGATTGCTATTTTCTCTAGATTATGAGAAAGGGAAATTGAATTTGGCTATATTAGAACCTAAGGCTCAAATTATCAAAACTGGTAATAATTATAAAGCTGCCAATTTTTCATTTGATCTAAATGCAATACATCTAGTGGATAAGACAAATTTACATAGATAGATTGGAGAAACGATTTGTAGAGATGCGATGGAATCTTCTATCGATATGAAAAAGATCCAAAATATGGCATATAAAATTCAAAAGAAGTTGAAGCAAGAGAATTTGGCTAATAGGACCAAGTAGATGAGAATTGAATAACTTGAAGATTGGGTAATTAAATTGGGAGATAATCCCAAAGATAGTAAATCTATGCAAGCCTTGATTAAAACTAAGGATACCAAAATCCATACATTAAAGAGGAAACTTAATATACCAAATATTGATCATGTTCAAACACCTGAATTACATGCAGTACAAAAGGAAAAGGATTAGATCTTAGAATAAATGGTTCAAATGAAAGAACAAATTTAATTGTATGAGAAACAAATTGAAGTTTTGAAGAAATGGACTTCTTCTCTTCAACCTTTAGCAACTACAAACCCATACGAGAAATTAGTCAAAAATCTATCAGATATGAATTTAAAAGAGGTTGAAGTTGAAAATTTGGGAAAATTAATTTCTATGCAAAATGATGAGCTTAAAATTCTAAGAGAGAAATTAAGTGATAGAGACAAGCTTATTCCCAATATCAGAAGGTTAAAGCTAAATTGCAAGAAGACATAGAAAAATTACGAAGCAATCTAGTTGAAAAACCTTATTTGATTGGGGAAAATAATATTATTTGGGATCAAATTATAGCAAAAGTTACCAATATGAGGGATTCCTTCAAATTTATTGGAGAGGAGTCAAATTTGGAAAATGAAGTAGATAAATCCATACAACTGGCTTTCGAAGAATTGAGTAATAAACCTCAATTAGAAAATAAAATCATTAAGTTTCTTAATTCCAAATCCAGGGATGAGTTGAGAAATCGTGGGGTAAAGGATAGCACTTCAATGGTTATGGAAATAGAGAAATTTTTTAAAGAGGAATTTGATTCAACAAGCTCAAAATAAATGCATTGTAGTCAAAAGGAATCTTGAGTTTTTTACACATAAGTTGGATAACTTGGTACATATGGGATTACCAATCTGTTGGGGTAAGAAAGGAAATATTCTTTCAATTGAATCTTACAGGAAAAGTTGTTTAAAGAAAGAGAAGTGTAACATTCTTCTCTTGCGCGCACTAAGAAGACTTATTCTTTGAGGACACTTACGTGCAAGTGATCCGGGTCATTATACTATTGGCTGTTTTGATTATGATTATGAGATATTATGGATTTGATGATATGTTATTTCTGTTGTATTTACATCGACATGTGCTATTGACTGGGTTCTCCTAAGTGTGCAGGACTCTCGACATTAGAGGATGTTGAGGCATCGATGAAACTCCTTAGACTCCAGATTGAGTCAGGGAGTGGACTATTAGGGTCTGGATGTTGTTGATGTGACATATGTGTAATGTCCCCAAGGTCGAGCCCTGTTGTAAATCATGTCTATGAATTATAAAGATTGCATTATGAATTGTAATTATGTTTTATAGGTTGGTGAGCCAAGTTTATATAAGCTGGTGGGCTTATGTGTTATTAGGCCGGAGAGCCTAAGTGTTAAGGCTGGGAGCCTGCTTTTGTATATGTAATCATGCAGAACATTAATAAAGATATAAACACCGCTGCGTGCAGACCAACCACAATGAATGAGTGATGGGGGACTAAGATTCCACAAAGTGGGTAAGGGATTGGGGTCTGGAAGGTTGGAAAGAGAGGCTAAGTGTTGAGCCTAGGGGCTAATCCTAGGGGCTTAAGTCCTTGGGAATAATATTTTAATATTATTCCAAAAGCCATGTGAAATCCATGTTTTTTCCTAAGTTCCTAGGGAGGAACGCATGCTGATGGAATGCATGCAGCTTCATGGGTGACATGTGTCGACCCAGGTGCATGCGATTTAACCCAGGAAATGAGCCATGTTGGGGGTTCCTCCTCCATTCTACCGTCGACTGTCTGAACCGAGAATCCCATATGACCTCTGCAAGAATACCCTCACGCAACCTAGGAAACCAAAAAAGGCCTGTGTTGATTTCCGGAGGAGCCGATACACCCTCTGTCAAAATCGTCGAGTCTGTGTTCAACCTCCCATTCTCCATCTTCCGTCTGAACTTGCGGGTGTCCGTGATTGACCTCTGTTTTGGTGTTTGTTCTAGGGAATCCTTACCTGAACCGTTAAGTCTCTGTGTGGGATCTTTGTACACCCTCACGCATCCCCGAAACTTGAGCCGTGATTCTATCCTATATTGTTGGTTGGGGAAAACTGAATGTCACGTAATTGTTGAGCCTTGTTATGCTGTAGCATCTATCTGTCACCAGTTTTGGGAAGCCCGTGTCTGTGTTTCCAGTGGATTGTTGTGGTCGTGCAGTGCTTGACTGCATGTGGCTTGTGGAACATTGTATGTTTGTTTGGAGCCTCGTGGTTTCCCGACTGTGTTGGAAATCGAGTTGAAGGAAACAAGTTATTTCGCCTGTGTGTAACACTCTTTCCAGGTGAAGGAGTCTACTGGGAAGTGGTATTCTTCTAGAGAGAGTCCAACACCAGCTACGAAGCTCTAAGACTTCCTGATTCGGCATGTTGCCAAGACCCAGAGAGGGAGGTGAAGCACTGATGGACTGTTCTTGTGAAGGTGTATACTCCCAGGCAGAACATGCATGTGGGGAATGAGATTCTGTGAGTAGTGGGAGTAAGAAGGCATCCTGGGAAGAATCCTTCCAGTTATTCTATGCAGTTTTCCCTGTAACCTCAACCTAGACTAGGAATCCTTGTCTTGGGTGGAGCTTAGTCCCATCTCGGGGGTGACCCACTGCTGAGTATGATGAGCAGCGTGGTCTAAGGCTGGGAGGTTCGTGGAAGGCCTGCATGTAGTTGGTGGAATTACCACAGTTTCAAAGATAAGTATTAGCTTATGCTTAATAATATGTTTTGCATGCCTGTGATGCTTATATGTTTCTTGTATTCTGTTGTGCATATGAATTATTGCTAATGACAAAGATTATTTATGTTAGTAGTAATCTTGTGCTTAATTTGAGTTAAATGTGTTTAATATGACTTAAATTCATGTTATTAATTAAGTATGAGAATGATGTTTTTCTGCACAGTAGCGTTTTCCTGGCCAGTGGGATGACGGCTGGGGGACGTCACAATATGTACATATGATTAGATATTATGATTTTGATTGCTATCACTGACATGTTTCATTGATGGATGCAGGCTGACGATAGCTTGCCGACCAGACTCACATTTGGAGTAAAGGGGTCACGCACGATAACCAGAGACATTGAGGGAGAGGTGTGGCAGCAACCCTGCCACATCCTACTAGCACTCCCGCCGTGGCTCAAATTGTAGGTTAACGATTACCTAGTTTGAGAAGATTCACAATGCCAGAGGGTAGACAGTGACAACCGTTCATGATGATTCTAAGGGCGCGCAATAAGGGAGGGTCCTTATTCCTTATAGGACTTTAGTTTCCCACAAGATCACCTGATGGAGTATTGACTCCAGGGGTTTGACATCTACCAAATTTAGTCAAGAGGCGAGTGGAACCCTTGGAGCACGTAGTACATTTGAAGGGCACGTCGTGCAAATAAAATGGAAAGAGGCGAGTAGCACCGTTGATGCACGTAGTGCATCTTGAAGGGCACATTGTGATTTTAAATATGGTAAGTCAATAAACCTAGTGCCTAGAAATCTATCCCTCCTTAGGACCTGGTCGGCCTCTAAATGAATGATGTGATGAGTAAAGTTTAATAACGAATTTTCCCTTAAGAAATGTTGCCAAGCCTAGTGAATTTAAAACCTAGGTCCAAGTAGAACCTCTGAACAAAAAAAAAACTAATTAGACATATAACAAGAAGGGGGTAAAAAAAATTCAAGCTCTATTAATTAAAGTAAATTTTTTAATGAAGGTTTAGTTATTAAAAGGGGGTAAATGGTTGTTTGTCTAAACTTGCTAATTCTGAACTTAGTTAAAGAAAAATGAAAACTTAAAGAAAAGGGGAAACTTAAACAAAAAGGGGAATGCCTAACTTAGTAAGGAATCTAGCCTTTGGAACTTTCTATTTGTGAACTCAACTAGGATTTAAGTAAGGCGTAATTCATTTAAGAATTGTAAGAGAACAATGGGACACCGAGGAGTGTTTTTAGGAACATTTTTAGGTGGGTTATGGAAATAGGAAAAATTAATGAATTAATAAATTGATTTTCTGGTGCAACTAGGGGATCAAGCGACATGTGTACGAGGGAGATTTTTCCTAATTAAATAAACGAAAAAGGAATCTAATGAGGGTTTTGGGAAATTGATCACTTGAAAACTCTATAAAAAGGATGGTGGAGAAGGAGTATGGATCACGTTTGTCTTGTGTAAGGTTGTGCTGTCGGTTTTATCTTGACTGAATTTCTCTTGTGGGAGTTGGGATACCCATCTCGAGTAATGAGTGGTAATGAAACCTCTTTTTCCTTCACCAACCATTCGTTGGCTTAAAATCGCAGGGGATTTGCATGTTATAAGGTTTCATGTTCAAGATATGAGGGTTGTAGTGCTGGAAGGTGAGAAAGATGTATCCGACTTGATGGGTTTTGCTACAGTTTTAAATGAATCTGTACCCATTATTTTATTATGCATTATTTCTCTTTATTCAGTTCTTACAGTGATTTGAGAATGTGACACGTGTTTTGTTTTCCTATTAAGTAAATGGACTGGTCATTCCCATTGAAGATTAGAGGGATTTGTATAGGTATTTCTATCAACTAACCTGTGCAATGCATTTCATAATTTATGCTTTAAATCAATTCATTGATTTAACCAATAACACAATGCTTTATGCTTATTGATATTGTAAATTCTAACCTTGTACAATGTCTACTGTAAACATATATTCAGAAAAGAACAAAAAATATACAATGGCAAATACAAACATTACACAGAGATTTTTCCCCTGGAAACCCAAACTGGGAAAACCAACATATATTATATTCATTCATTGTGTTACATTGTTTACAATACAATATACATATAGGAGCCAGCGGCATCCAAAACTCTAACCCAATGACCTGGATTAGTCCAAAACCCTAATTCCTTAACTGGAAATAGAAAACCATCGGCAAAAACCACCTAAACACATGACACGTTTCCTGAGGTAGGTGTCATGTTTCCTGAGGCATAAACTTTTTTTCTTGGGGAGATGCCCTCGGACCCCCGCGTGGGGGGATCTGCCCCCCTACACCCCCCAAGGGGGGGCCTAGCACCCCCCCCTCTAACCCCCCTGTGCGCCCGACGCATACGAATGTTGGAACATCCTAACGGAAATCGAACTAATTCGCATATACTTTCTTAATTATATTCTAAGTAGGGCCATTTCTTTGGCATGATATGGATAGGCACAACTTCAAATAATTTGTAGAGTCTTTTATTGATGGTGTATGTTCTTCATGGATTGGAGGCTTCCTTGAGCATTAAATTTTTCCCAATCCATCTTTTGTTGAAATGCATGCGAATTCAGGCTCATCCTTTGCGTTTTTCTCTGCTTGGCGGTATCTTTTCTGCCAGGGATGAAAAGGGTTGGGTAATGTGAAATTTTATTTACCCACTCAACCTTAAGGTAACATGGGTAACGTGCCCTAGCAGCTAACTGCTAAGCTACTCCACTCAACTAATTTAGAAATATTTTCTTTTGATAATGACAACCGAGGGTCGAACCAATAAGTGGAAAGGGGAATGAATATAATTCATAGGTCATTTGATTACATTGATTGGAGTAGACATCATTTTGATTATTATATTATATATATAACACGAAGGAACAACTCCACACTTATTTAGGTTCTTGTTTTTTATTTTATCACCGCTCGACGGTCTCTTTTCTGCGAGCAGTTATTATTTTCAATGCTCACCATTTCATTTTATCACTGCTTGACGATCTCCTTTATGCCATCAGTTATTATTATTCAATGATTATCATTTCGTTTATCACTACTCGATGACTACATTGTATTGGCCGAACGACTATTCTTACATCTACTCAGTGAATCAATGTATCTCTGTTAAACGATTGACACTCTATACTCTGCATTTTTCGTTTGAAATCCTGTGATCGGTGGTCTCCCTCATCTCAACCACGAGTTAGTTCTCTACGTTTCCCACCTAGATTTACTGGGTCATTACATTGGTCATGAATTCCAGTTAATTATTTTATTAGTTTAGAATTGATTTAAATTCCTTGAATTTCCTTAAGTGTAGAGTTAGCGATTGGATATTCAATGTCATTTTTAGAATTATTTATAACTCTTCACTGTTTTGAATTGCAAACCAATATTGATCATTTAATATTGCATTGGATTAAATCCATTGAATATAAAATAGGAATCCATTTTTGTTGTTATTAATGTTAGATGGACATGCATTGTTTTTAATCACCTTGGAAAAATAAATTATTTCTACATTCAATGCGAAAAGAAATAGGACTACCTCTGTTCATTGAAGTTTGACTGCATCTGTTCAAGATTTTATGTTTTTTATAAAGTTGTAAGGTAGTTTCATAGTATTCTAGATGTAACAAAAGGGGTGTCAAAAACATTGTCAATTATAATCAAGGCTTTATTCAGACTTTTTAACTCCATTTCATTGCCAATACTAAGCAAGAGTGTGAAGTTTGAACATGATTTAAAAGTGCATAAGAACAACTTAAAATTCTTGAACAAAATGTTTTCATAGTATGTGATGGCAATTGTTTAAAATTATATTTAGAATAGAGATGTTATTGAGTGTGGTAGCTTAGTACCAAAGGATTTTCTCATGAATAGACACATGATGTTAAAAAAACAAAACAAAAAAAACATAACACAATATGAAAGATCAAAATTTTATAGAGCTAGTTCAATATAAAGAGTCATTGCATTATATTGTCATCTCTTGATTTCCAAGTGTCAACCAAGTTTGAGTACCAATTTTAATAGAAGAAGCTTGTTAATGTTTGGTTGTTATTTTTTTTTTTTGTAAGTGAGTTTAAGAACCTGTATTACTAAAGGGGGGTTATGATACAAAAATAGGGAACTCCCTGGTCTGCCAAAAAGGAAACTAGGCTAGGGATTCCCGAGTAGCATTTTCTGAAATAGGCACGGGGGAGGACTGGGTTGCCACGCTGGGAAACCAGCTAAGTCCTACCATATCCGGGTTTTCACTGTAGGAGCACAACCAACATGAAAAAAGATAAAAAAAAATAACAGTAACAGAAACTGAGATTGACTTAGGACTGACTTGACTAACTTGATAATAGACTAAACAAACACTAGTCCATAATGATGACATGTTTTTTTCCTTCGTCCGTCGGTCCCTTGTTCTCCTCCTTTTGGGGGACTGTGCGAGTCTTTCTGATATGTGATGGTGATCCTTTCCCATCAGCTAGCATGATGTCCATGTGATAGACGTAGCACAGGTAGAGGTGGAATTGGGTAGCCAACTGTTCCATCTTGGTTTTATGGTCTATCTCGACCTTAGTTAGCAGTCTGGTAATGGTCTCCAGACTGTTGAGGCAGCTCAAGATTTTGTTCAACAGTTTCGTGTGTTCCTTACTATTCTCCTGTCTGGCATCCACCCTCTCCAATATCACCTTGCCAATTAACATCTTTTTTTTCCATGCCATCTCCACTGTTTTGTGGTAGAGGGTTTCCTTGGGCTGCGTGGCTCCTAGGTCAGTTACCTAGTCTGGTTCCTGAGCGAGAGCCTCCCATGTTTTTCCCTTGCACTTTTCCTTGATTTCCTTCTCTAGCTGGGTAATGGTTTCCTTTCCTCTTGGTGCAACTAGAGTATGAAAGGTTCCCTCCATGTCTTTTGCCGCTTTCTCCATTCTTGAAACTCGTCGAGGATTGTTCGAAGTTCCCTCCCCTTGGGGGTTTCTTTTGCTGTTCGTTTGCTTCATGCACACCATCCTATCTAGCCTATGGTTGCTCCTTTGTTGCACTCTCACCCTGCTCCTATCTACCTGATGGTTCCTCCTTACCCTACCCTTGTGTCTTTTGGTATCCTCTATAATTGTGCTCTTTTGTTTGCCTCTCTTCCTACTGTTTGGTCTCTTATTGAACTTTCCCTGCTACAGGCTCATCCTTCCAATCATGGTCTGCCCATAGAGGTGAAACTTCCCATCCTTTTTCCCGATCACGGTCCGTATGGTCATGATGGATCGACCATTATTTCTGTACTGGCCCTTTCCCCTACCCACTTGATATCCTACTTGGCCCCTCCCCGTACTTGGTACTTGGCATGGTGGATCAATACTGGTCCATGTCAATCCTTCTCACCTTACACTATTTTCCGTCTGCTGATTGCCGTCGATGCTTACCCATGGGATTTCCCCACAAGTCTTACTATTAACATGATATTGTTTCCGTACCTTCACCTGTTGTGTAATTTGACTCAGAATTGTGATTGGTAGTCGAGTGTTGGGAAGTCATATCCTGCTTGGGTCCTTTTGGCCTTTCGCTGCCCACCTCGATGTGACCTTCCTTTCTTAAGCTGTTGTCCCGATCTTTTGTCGGTAGTTGGGTGTAGTCTATTATGAACTGTCTTTATGGGATGTTGGTCTAGGTAGTATCTAGTTCTGGTATGTCCTTGCTAAATCCCTCATTGGAAATTTTGTTCGCCAGGCCATTTGCTAACTGTTATAACCCTAAATTGCACTATCCATGCTTACCTGGCATCAGGCCAACTCATTTCCCTTCATTGCCAAAGCCATGCTGAACAGACTCTTCAAAAACCTCCTAAATCAAGTAGCCCATGCCCTAACCTGTCACTGGGCACGTTGGAACGCTGGCAGGCCTTATACTGCATGCGTTGGAACGCGGGCTGGCCCACTACAACCAGTGTTTACCTAACAAAGCAAAAAATCAGGAAAGTTTCCGACAGAACGAGAAGCTTTGGGTCAGTTAAATGGAACTCCCAGCCATGCATGGCCGAGAGTTCGCCTAAAACCCTAGATCCTTCTAGCCTATAAAAGAAGGGGTAGGGGTACTATTCAAAGGAGGAAAATCATAGCAAAGAAACTCTGCCCAATTGCCGAATCCGTTTTGTCCCAACCCTTTAGCTTTTCCTCAAGCTTTAGGAGAATTCAAGCAAAGTAGTTGGAGGACAAAGAAGAGGAGGAGCCCAGGATCAGGATCGAGGAATGGTGGTCGGTCTCCATAATCATTGTAAGTTGATTCATCTTGAGATTAATAAAAAGATACTTTTCCCATCCCAAATGCACGAGTTTTATATATGTTATTTGATCTGTGTTTAATCTCTAACCCTCTAGTAGAACAATAACATGCATGCGTAGTTTTGTCTTGATTTCAGGATTTATTTTTGGAAGGAGCAGCAACAGAAGCAAGGGGATAAAGCACAATGGAGGATCTACACCAACCGTCGATAAAAAGGTTAGTTGGTTCTTCCCATGTTTGCCTGTGAAAAAGGGTTTTAGGTTGGGTTAGAAGGTTAAAAGTTATTTCTGAAGGGTCATGATCTGCATGCAAGTTTAATCCCTAGCTTGTTAGTCTGTAGGGTAGAATAACCCCACAACAGAATTGGCGACTCCACTGGGGACATTCACTCTTAGGGTTTCCTGATTGAATTCAAGGTCTTTTGGGTAGTTCAAAGAAGTTCAATCTCTGTTTCTTTGTTTATTTTGTTGTCTGTTAGGTAAAAGCTAGCAGGGAACCTGGTTATCAATACCAGTTTTTCCTTGACTGTTGCTTGACATTCATTATCGGGACACACAGAGGTACATGCGGCCTGCAGAAGGCCTGCACGCATGTGACCCGCGCCCTAAACTTCTACAGCCCACGTTTGAACGCTTGTTGTAGTGGTTTCAGTAGCGTATAGAGCCCAGGAAGCTTAAGAGGCAGTCTCCTCTTCCCTGTCAGAAGTTTACCTTCTCAGGGGGCTTTCTGGATCCTATCTGGGTCTTGTGGGTTTACTGTCTTTCTTTCAGTCTGCCTTATTGTGTTGGTGGTTCTTTGCATTTGTTTTCTTTTTTGCAAATTTTCCTTTTCTGTTGAAGTTACACCATCCAAGCCTCTTAAAGACCCTGGTTGTCAATACCAGAGGCCTTTTTCAAGTCTGGACTGCCTATGTGTTGTTTAATCTTGGCTTTTATATAGACCCGCGGCCTGCTCAGGTTTAGCCCGCGGGTACCCGCACGCTGCTGTAGCTCAACACGCGTTTGCACGTGTGCTATCTTGGTGACAGTCGCGGGCTTGATTGGTAGCTTTTCAGCTTGGGTGGGGCAGTCATCCCCTCTTGTGGTGAGAAGAGCTCCTCTTAGGGGTCTAGAGTCTGGGGCTGCACAGTCAGCAGGTTAAGGCATCTTATCCTTAGCCTGTGTTGTTTAGTTGATGTTTTGATAGAAAAGACAAAAGAGAAAAAATATTTGTTTTATGGTTTTTAGGCAAGTGTTGGAATTGGTGCTTTCTTGATTGCTTTTTTGCATTTTGTGCTCTGATTCTTTTGCGATCTGCGCTTTAAGCCAGAGTTTTATTTTCATTCTCTTGGTTTTGTTCTTGTCAACATTTTTCCTTGTTGCGTTATTTTGCAATAAAAAAAAAAAAAAAAAAAACTTTGTTGTTTCATTTTCTTCTTGATTTGAAGATTGTGTTGTTGCATCAGTAGCTAGGAAAGAAGTCTTTTTGCATAAGTTTTTGCAGTGCATTTAGAGTATAAGTAGCTTGCAGATTTGAGTGAAATTCCTTCATATTTACTGCATGAAATCTTAGTAAAGTTGAAAAGAAAAGAAGTCTTTCTTGTTGAAAAGTTGCTGGTTTTGCATTTTAGTACAAGTTTTTGTTTCCAAGCATTTCTTGTTCATTTTGCTTTGAGTCTTTTTACACACCATCAGTTGCACTTTCGCACCTTGTGACTTAAAAAAATCCCATTAAAAGAAACGCTAATTAAAATCAAGTAGACTTATCTGTTTGTAGGGTGCATACACTAGCTCAGGAATAGGGCCTTAGAATAGGTTGGAGAGTAAATTCTCTAAGGCCACCCAAACCAAACATTGGAGTCTGTCAATAGGGAGTGTAGAATTCCAGTTACAGAAAGTTATCCGGGACCCCCCTCTAACACAGGGGCTAAACACGAGGTCGCGTAAGGAAAGGTAGCGGAGATAACCCCTCCAAAGCTGGACCGAGCGTTGTTGAGAACACATATCAAGGATTTGTTAAGGGATTTCGTTGTTTTCATTTGCCACGGAGCTTCATGGGTCTCGAATCCGTTCGAGGTCCTCAGTTGTCTTCCAGACCATTTGCTCTCGATACCCTTGACAGGTTTCAGGCTTGATACCCTGCTCATTGTGGTCTACCCGA
>JZKD02S0475260.1:138374-180294 GCA_000966675.3 Picea glauca
GTAGAAGAAGATTCTTCAGATCCCTTCTTTTTCTCAACTTTGGATCTACACTGCTTCTTGTAGTGCCCTTCTTTTCCACACCTCCAACATACCCTTACAAACTTTCTGGGAGATTGAGATCTACCTTTAGACTTAGATCTCCCACTTGAGAAATTATATCTATTTCTTTCCTTGGAACATCCTCTTGCAAATAATGTGTCTATGCTATGTCCTTCCATATTCTTCCGTCTCATCTCCTCCGACAACAAGGATGAGACCACTTCTTCAAACTTCAAAGAAGTTGTATTACTACCTATGGACACGACTAGACTATCCCACGAATCTAGTAAAGAACACAACAAACTGATACATTTATCTTCATCTAAAATTTTAATCTCAATAGATACTAACTGACTTACCACAGTATTTAAGGCGTTCAAATTCTCTTCCACCGAGTCTCCATCTCTCATCCTCAAGCTATACAACTTCTTTCTCAGGAATAGTTTATTTACCAGGGACTTAGACTGATACAACTTCCCCAACTTTTCTCATAAATCCTTGGCTGTAGCTTCCTCTAACACATTCAGTAATACTGAATCAGAGAGACATAGTTGGATTGTTCTCTTTGCCTTCCGATCCATCTTTTTCCAGTGATCTGCAGAAGTTACTGTAGGTGCAGTACCTGGATCTACCACAACCCACTTATCTATGTCCACCAAAGGATATTCCATCTTGAGATTCCATAGCTCAAATATTTTCCCATTAAACTTCTCGATATCCATCTTCGAATTGCTTGCCATTTATTTTCACCTGAAAAACAATACCGCAGATCTCCTACTGTAACAAGGCTTATCACAGTCTTGAACCAAACCCTTGACCACAAAGGCATCCCCCTGAAGCCAATAAATCTCTGATACCATATGTAAATCCTAACCTTGTATAATATCTACTGCAAATAGATATTCAGAAAAGAACAAAAAAGATACAATGGCAAATACAAATATTACACTGAGATTTTCCCCCTGGAAACCTAGACTGGGAAAACCAACATATTCTATATTCATTCATAGTGTGACATTGTTTACAATACAATATACATATAGGAGTCAGTGGCATCCAAAAACCTAACCCAATGACCTGGATTAGCCCAAAACCCTAATTCCTTAACCGAAAATAGAAAACCATCGGCAAAAACCATGTGCCCCCCTTCATGCCCGACGCATACGCTCAAACACTACTACTCGTGCAAATAATATAACACAGACCCAAGAACTTATACGTCCAAGTGTATCGCCTTAGAGTGCTCCTGTTAATTTCATATGGAAGAAGGATGGGTTGTGTAGACTCTGCTTGACTACTGTCGAGTATTCTTTGACGACATTTTGATAATTTCTGGGATGACGGAATATCAAGACAAAATTTTGCGCATGGTACTACAGTGTTGTGAAAGAAAAAATTATGGGGAAGCATTCCCAAAGCTATTGAGGATTCATTGCGTAGGGCATGTTGTCTCCGGCAAAGGCTTTGCTATGGATCCAACAAAGGTAGAGGTTATTGGGGAGTGGCCTGCATCGACAAATGTCCTAGAAGTGCGTAGCTTCATGGGTTTAGTGGGATATTATCGACGGTTTGTCAAGGTTTCTTTGAAGATAGAAAATACGATTACAAAATTGTAGAAGAAGAACAAGAAGATTGTGTGGACTGAGAAATGCGTTGAAGTATTTCAAAGGATCTGTTGACGACAACGCCAATAGTAAAAGTCCTAGGAGTGGACGAGGGCTTCTTGGTATGCACTAACACAAGCAAGGAATGCTTGGACGGAGTCTGAGGCAAGAGGGTCCAATGAATGCTTACATCTCCAGGAAGCTAAGGAAGCATGATGAGAACTACACGACACAATTTTGAGTTGATGGCCATCGTGTATGCCTAGAGAGTGTGGAGACACTACCTAATTGGACAAAAATTTGAACTAAAAATGGACCACTATGGTTTACAACACCTTTTTACACAAAATGAGTTGAACGCGTGGCAAGGACGTTGGTCAAGAACTACTTATTGAGTACGACTTTGAAATTTCCTACTTAAAAGGAACACTGAAAAAAGTGGCTAATGCGTTGAGTCAGAGACCACGCATATTTTCAGTGATGCCTCTTTAGATGAATCTTCATGAAAATATTCTAACTGTACAATGCGACAATGAATGGTATAAGGAGGTCAAGGATTTTATCGAACAAAACACAATGATAGTACCAAAAATTGAGGGATTTACTGTGGACAACGACGGATTATTAAGATTAAATTTGAATTTATGTATCATCCAATGACGATTTGAGGAGTTTGATCCTAAACGAGGCTCATAGAGAAGTGTACATGGCTCATTCTGGAGTCACGAAGATGAGGGTAGACCTTAAACCCTTATTCTTCTAGAAAGGAATGAAGGAAGACATAGTCAACTATGTGGCAATATGTCTAGAATGTTAGCAAGTGAAGGTTGAACATAGACATCCGACAAGATTACTACAACCACACTCTATTCCGAAATCAAAATGGGAGGTCATTACGATGGATTTCATTGTTGGATTGCCACTGACAGAAAGGAGAAATGACTTGATTTTTGTGGTAGTTGACACTCTAAAGAAGAGTGCTCATTTTATTCCCATGCATATGACGTATCAGGCACCTGGAATAGCTATATTTTTCATCAGTGAGATTGTGAGGCTGCATGGAATGCCTAAGAGGATTATATCTGATAGAGGATCGACGTTTATAGGACGATTTTGGACAAGTTTCCAAGAGGCCTTAGGAACCCAACTTAACTTTAGTACCGCGTATCACCCGGAGAGAGATGGGTAGACCGAATGGAAAAACAAAATCTTGGAGGATATGTTACATATGTACGTGATGGACCAACATAATCACTGGGAAGATTATTGCCACTGGTAGAATTTGCTTATAAAAACAGTTATCAAAGAACCATTAAGATGGCGCCTTTCGAGTTTCTTTACCAGCGACCATGTCAGACGCCTTTGAGTTGGGATCATATTAAGGATAGGGTCCTGGTGGGACCAGAAGCAATCCAAGAAATGGAATCAATTGAAAAAAATAATACAAAGGATCAAGGAAGTGCAAAATCGACATAAGAGTTGTGCCGATGCGCATCGTGTCGACCGTAGTTATAAAGTTGGCGGTCGAGTCTTCTTGCGGGTGAAACCACATAAGAGTTCAATCAAGTTTGTAAATGGTGATAAACTCTCTTCAAGTTTTGTGGGACCTTTCGATATTGTGGAAAAGAAGGGGCCCATGGTCTATGGACTAGCCTTGCCTGATTCTTTGAGGCGTATGCACAATTTTTTCATGTATCAATTTTGAGACATTATGTTAGTGATCCTACATATGTTATTGACATGAGTTCCTTATAGGTATCAGATGAGGGTGTGCTCATGGCAGAGCCAATCCACATCCTATACCATCACATTCGAAAACTACGACATCTAACAGTAGATCAGGTCAACGTCAAGTGAGACAACTATAGTCCACACTCGACGACCTGAGAGGACGCATATGATATGCAGCAACAATTTCCATTTTTGTTTGATATCTAGACATGATACTGTGATACACTTTATTTCGATACTTACATACTTTGAAACTTTGGTACGATGTTTAAAACAAGAGGGGGTGTATGTAACATGCCACTCTTGCGTGCACTGAGGAGACTTATTCTTTGAGGACACTTGCGTGCAAGTGATCCGGGTGATTATACTATTGATTGTTTTGATTATGATTATGACATATTTTGGATTTAATGATATGTTATTTCTATTTTATTTACATTGACAAGTGCTATTGACTGGGTTCTCCTGAGTGTGCAGGACTTTGGACGTTAGAGGATGCCGAGGCATCAATGAAAATACTTGGACCCCAGATTGAGTCAGGGAGTGGAATGTTAGGTTTTGAATGTTGTTGATGTGACATATGTACATGTGATTATATATTATGATGTTGATTATTATCATTGACATGTTTCGTTGATGGATACAGGCTGACGATAGCTTGCCGACCAGACTCACATTTGGAGTAAAGGGGTCACACACGACAACTAAAGACATTGAGGGAGAGGTGTGGTAGCAGCTCTGCCACAACCTACTAGCACTCCCACCATGGCTCTAATTGTAGGTTAATGATTACCTAGTTCGAGAAGATCCACGATGTCGGAGGGATGATTGTGACAGTCGCTCATGATGATTCTAAGGGGTACAAAATAAGGCAGAGTCCTTATTCCTTAGAGGAACTTAGTCTCCCACAAGATCACCTAACGGAGTATTGACTCCATGGGTTTGATGTCTACCAAATTCAGTCAAGAGGCGAGTGGCACCCTTGGAGCACATAGTTCATCCTTAAGGGCATGCCACAATTTTAAATATGGTAAGTTAATAAACCTAGTGCCTAGAAAACTATGCCTCCTTAGGACCTTGTCGGCCTTAAAATGAATGATGTGATGAGTAAAGTTTAATAACAAATTTTCCCTTAAGAACTACCGCCAAGCCTAGTGAATTTAAAACCTAGGTCTAAGTAGAACCTTTGAATAAAAAAAAAACTAATTAGACATATAACAAGAAGGGGGTAAAGAAAATTCAATCTTTATTAATTAAAGTGAAATTTTTAATGAAGGTTTAATTATTAAAAGGGGGTAAATGATTGCTTGTCTAAACTTGTTAATTCTGAACTTAGTTAAATAAAAAGGGAAACTTAAAGAAAAGGGGAAACTTAAAGAAAAATAGGAATGTCTAACTTAGTAAGGAATCTAGCATTTGGAACTTTCTATTTATGAACTCAACTAGGATTTAAGTAAGATGTAATTCATTTAAGAATTGTAAGGGAATAATGGGACACCAAGAAGAGTTTTTAGGAACTCTTTTAGGTGGGTGAGGGAAATAGGAAAATTTAATTAATTAATAAATTTGTTTTCTGCTGCAACTAGGGGATCAAGTGACATGTGTACAGGGGAGGATTTTCCTAATTAAATAAATGAAAAAGGAATCTAATGAGGGTTTTGAGAAACTAATCACTTGAAAACTCTATAAAAAGGATGGCAGAGGAGGAGTATGGATCACGTTTGGTTTGCGTAAGATTACACTGTCGGAATTTTATCTTGACTGAATTTATCTTGTGGGAGTTGGGATACCCAGCTTGGGTAATGAGTGGTAGCTCGACCTTGTGAGGCGAGCTGGGAGATAACATTCTCTAGTATTGTGTGTGTGGCCCCTTTGGGACTTGGGGGGCTCAGGGGGAAGAAGATTACCCCTAGCGTTGGCTAAGAGGTACTAGTGAGGTCTCAACGGTTGGAAAGACAGAGTAGGATGGACTGCGAGCGTGGGACAACAACAAAAGAAACTTCTCCTTCGCTCAAGGTACACACGTCTAAATTTCACAATTTTATTTAGTTGATTGCTTGCTGATTTACATTTAGATGGTATAAATTTTGGGTTCTTTCCCTACGTTCCATTTCTTTAGCTCATCGATTTGTTGTTCATCCTTTTTTTCCTTTTCTATCCTAATAGTCAGAAGCATAACCGTGCATTTATTTCATTGCTCTGATATATTGTTCTCAACGTTTCCATGGATTAAATACCCTGATGAATCACACCTCCAAACTCTGCGTTTAGCATCTTCTCCCATTAAATCATATCCCTGCTTCCATATCCTTTTGTCCCATCCCTGCGACAGGTAAATCCTATATTTGGTGTGGGAAAACCTCTTGGCTTTCTTTCTCCCTTGTGTTGTCCTCCTTCATAAGCAAGTATCTGAAAAAAAAAAAAAAGCCCCTCTGTGTAGGCTTCTTCCACAACGAATTCTTGGCTTAAAACCTCTTGTTCCTTCACAAGTCATTTGCTGGCTTAAAATTTTAGGGGCTTTCCTTGTTATAAGGTTTCATGTTCAAGATATGAGGGTTGTAGTGCTGGATGGTGAGAAATATGTATCCGACTTGATGGGTTTTACTGCAGTTTTAAATTAATCTGTACCCATTGCTTTATTATGCATTATTTCTCTTTATCGGTTCTTACAATGGTCTGAGAATGTGACATGTGTTCCATTGTCCTATTAAGTAAATGGACTGGTCATTCCCATTGAATATTATAGGGATTTTTATAGGTATTTATATCAACTAATTTGTGCAATGCTTTTCATGATTTATGCTTTAAATCGATTCATTGATTTAACCAGTAACACGAGTGCTTATTGATGTTGCTCGAAATCAATGATCAGTATAGAAAAATTATGCAAAATATTCTCCACTTCATCTCCAGTAGGAGTTTCTCGAGATCCTCCTCTTTGCACAGAATACTCTCCAGAGGTAGGAGTTTCCATTGTGTGGAGACATCTCATTACTAGAATCGTCGTGATTAGAAACGAATGCTGGAACATCCTAACACAAATTCAATATATTTCACATATACTTGCTTAATTGGATTCTAAGTAGGGCCATTTCTCTGGCACGAGATGGATAGGCACAACTTCAACTAATTTGTAGAGTCTTTTATTGATGGTGTATGTTCTTCATGGACTGGAGGATTCCTTGAGAATTATATTTTTCCCAATCCCTCTTTCGTTGAATTGCACGCAAATTCAGGTTCATCCTCTACGTTTTTCTCTGCTTGGTGGTCTCTTTTATGCCAGGGATGAAAAGGGTTGGGTCACGTGAAATTTTATTTACCCACTCAGACTTAGGTAACGTGGGTAATGTGCATCGGCCGCCAGCCGCTAAGCTACTGCACTCAACTCATTTAGAAATATTTTCTTTTGATAACGTAAACTGAGGGTCGAATGAATATAGGTCATAGGTCATTTATTTACATTGATTGGAGCGGACATTATTCTGATTATTATATTATATATATAGCATGAAAGGAACAACTCCACACTTATTCACGTTCTTGTTTTTTGTTTTATCATTGCTTGGTGGTCTCTTTTCTGCCAGGAGTTATTATTGTCAATGCTCATCATTTTGTTTTATCACTGCTCGATGGTCTCCTTTCTGCCAGCAGTTATTATTATTCAATGCTCATCATTTCATTTATCACTACTCGACAAATACATTTTCTTGGCCCAACGACTATTCTTACTTCTTCTCAACGAATCAGTTTATCTTTGTCCATCGATTGACACTCTATACTCTGCATTTTTCATTTGAAAGCCTATGATTGGTGGTCTCCCTCATCTCAGCCACGAGTTAGTTCTCTGAGTTTCCCACCTGGAGTTACTGGGTCGTTACATTGGTCATGAATTCTAGTTGATTATTTTATTAGTTTAGAATTGATTTAAATTCCTTGAATTTCCTTAAGTGTAGAGTTAGCAATTGGATATTCAATGTCATTTTTAGGATTATTTATAACTCTTCATTGTTTTGAATTGCAAACCAATATTGATCATTTAATATTACATTGGACTAAATCCATTGAATATAAAATAGGAATCCATTTTTGTTATTATTAATGTTAGATAGACATGCATTGTTTTTAATCACCTTGGAAAAATAAATTATTTCTACATTCAATGCAAAAAGAAATAGGACTACATTTGTTCATTGAAGTTTGACTGCATTTGTTCAAGATGTTATGCTTTTTATAAAGTTGTAAGGTAGTTGCATAGTATTCTAGATGTAACAAAAGGGGTGTCAACAACATTTCCAATTATAATCAAGGCTTTATTCAAACTTTTTGACTCCATTTCATTGCCAATACTAAGCAAGAGTGTGAAATTTGAACATGGTTTAAAAGTGCATAAGAACAACTTAAAATTCTTGAACAAAATGTTTTCATAGTATGTGATGGCAATTGTTTAAAATTATATTTAGAATAGAGATGTTATTGAGTGTGGTAGCTTAGTACCAAAGGATTTTCTCATGAATAGATGCATGATGTTAAAAAAAAAAACAAAAAAAAAACATAACACAATATGAAAGATCAAAATTTTATAGAGCTAGTGCAATACAAAGAGTCATTGCATTATATTGTCACCTCTTGATTTACAAGTGTCAACTAAGTTTGAGTACCAATTTTAATAGAAGAATCTTGTTAATGTTTGGTTTTTATGGATATCAATACTTATGATTATACTATCTGCACTGTTATAATTTATTAATGTTGAGGACTTAATTATAGTTCTCTATTGTGCCTCTGATTATAGGTGTTGTTTGAATGGATGGCTTGGTGATTATTGTGTCCTTCAATTTTATCGAAGTATGACTGATTCTTTTATTTTATTCACTTGCACCTTGCGAAATAAAACCAACTCATCTTGTGCCTTGAATTGTTGATGTGGGTTAATGCATTAATGGGATGGAAACCTTGCACGCATTGTTTTTTTTAAAGTAATGTTTAATTTTAGACCCTAGACTCCTCGCACACAATAGAACCTTGGTGTAAGGACTGACTAAATACTTTATACTACTTGCACATGATGGATTTATATGGTGGTGATCATATTTCCTTGCGCAACCTATGTATACAGTTGCTTACCTTTTGCATCCTCTTATGTGGTCATATGATGGATTATCAACCCTAGTTGGCATCATTAATATACTAACGAATGATGAATTAACAAGTTTTATTGCACCATTAAATTATTAACGAATGATTGTTGTAGACTTCAGACTTCTTGTGCAAATTGAAAATGATATGATTTATGATGAGTCTTGCGAATGATTCCTCGTGCGCCATGTTAATTGATGTTTAGGATTGATGGATTGAGGTGTCGACGATGTTGAATGTTCATTATGATGTTTTAATTTTCCTAACGTCGTTTTAAAAAAAAAAATTGTCTGTTGTTGTCTCTTGGTTGTCGTAATGAGGGGCTCGTTACATATGGTATTAGAGCCGGTTCAACCCCGTGACTGTGGATATCTATGCCTTCCATTGAATTAATCCATTGATTTTTTTTTACTCAGCACTAATGGAATTATTAACCTGTCCTTGTGGTAATCATGGTTAGAGGACGTCGTAGAGATTTGAAACGTGGTGCTGGGGAAGGAGGCCCGATGCCTCCAGTAGCACCTGCACCAGAGGGGTCCAACCCCCAAGGAGAATAACAAGTCTTGATCATGAGTGGATTACCACGTGGGATGCGTTGGGTCTGACAAGGTCCTTCCGGGGGAATGCTAGAGGCCTTGACTAACCGTCTGTGCTGAGATAAGGCAAGGGTGCTTGTACCCCTGAGGGTCCACAACGCACCCTAGCCAATACTAGTATCTTTCATGAAAAACTTGAGAGGGTTAAGTTCGCGAGTCCATGAGTTCCATGGATGACTCAGTCGTTGAGGCATGGATGGAGAGCTAGGCACTGTGCTTTGCGCTTCACGATTTCGACCTCCAACACGAAGGTCCACATAAGAAGTCTTCAACTAAAGGGGAACTCTCTTCTATGGAGGAAGACACTCCTACCTCGACTAAACATGGCCTTAGAAGCCATGTTAGGGGAGCAGTTTGAGGAATGGTTCCGAGAGAAGTAATGGTCAGAGGAATTCATGGAGTGCCAACTCGATGATTTCAACACCTTACGATAGGGTGGTCGTATGGTGTCGGATTATGATACCAAATTTATGGAGCTACTTCGGTATGCCCCACATCTGAACATGAAAAAGCTGGAGATCAACAAGTTCGTGACCGACCTTAACTTCAGCTTTCGTGTGAAGGTGAGGATATAAATGCCTTGAACGTTGCACAATGCAGTCTAGTAGGCCTCTTAGATAAGGAATATTTGATTGTGGGAGTCCGGGCAGGACTCCTATAAGACCATCGGGATTGACAACATTTGCTGCGCAATAGCATCAAACATCAGCCAAACCAAACATCTTGGTATCGAGATACATCTATAGGAACCTTGTTCATGACACTTTGACGATAGGTTCCTCAACATAGGGCTCCCTACAGAGGACCACCGCATCCGTGACAACATCGCTATCAGCGGTCGTTTAGGCTTGTTATCAGAACATACCTAGATCTTAGGTTGGTAGACCAACAACTTCTATTCTGGATCCAGGAGTACTAGACCGAAGGTGGGAGATGGACATGTGAAGAGTCACCTTACCAGCAAGACTATTAGGTTGAAAGGGGACAGAGTGGCCGAGTCAACAGGACACACTACCGTGGTAGAGATGGGAAAGGTCCATAAGATTCATGACCATGATAAATAACCACTAGGTTGAGCACCAGTCCATTGTGCTTGAGGCATCAAGTGCCAACACCAAACTAACTTTTAGTATTTGTTAGACCCCGGTGCTATAGAGAGCTCTAATTCTAGTATCGTGCTGAAGGGATTTGGGTAAGGGAATTTGACATGATGAGTTTAGATTCATCAATTTCGCTTCAGGTACCAACCAGATGGTTGAAGGAAGGGCTATGAACTGTCGCTTTAGCCTAGGGATAGTGTAATGAATTCTGACCTACGTCACAATATTAATATCTTATGACGACAATGTCAGTAGAGACTAGTGGGAATTGCATGATGCGATACTCAATGGTAAGATGAGGTGGTTGAGTTGGATCGATGATGAAGGATAGAGAAGTGTGATTCTAGGAAGAAAACAAGGATTATCCCCAAAGTTAATTCCTTCCCTACAAATACAAGAGAGAACACCAAAGGATGCAAGTTATATGCATACTTAGCGATGAATGTCAAGGGCATGGCAAAAGGATTAGAATACCTTATGGTAGTACGAGATTTTGAAGACATGATTCTCAGAAGAATTACCAAGTGTGTCGCCCGAAGCCAAAATGGAATTTACCATCGACCTAAAACCTAGAACTGAACTGATGGTGTTGACATAGAGGTAGACCTAGGGTTTAATGCTTCAACAATGCACCAACAAAACCCTAACTACCAACCCTTTCGACAACACCTACGAAGCATATGAAGTCTCACCCGAGGTAGAGGCAGGGGTGGTTGCAAGACTCAGATGTCTAAAACCTAGCTGGGACATAGATCTATGATTACAATACTCTAACAAAGCACTTAGCAGTTACCGTTCATCAATATTCAATCAATATTTTCTTCACAGGTAAAACCCTAATTACAGAGCAACGCAATACTTAGATCTACCACATCTAAGCACTTAGCATAAGGAAACATATCAGATCTAACATTCATTCACATCACTAAGCACTAAGCTTATCATATCATATCCATCTAAGCATACATTACTACACTAAGCATTAATCATATGAAAAATAAAACAACCACAATGCACAAAGAAACCATAACACAGGATATACGTGGTTCACCCCCGGCATGGGGTTATGTTCATCAACTCTTATCTTCTTTATTATCTTCTGTCAAGCTTCTTATAGGCACATAGCACCAAAATCCTACTCCGTAGAGGACAGGAGATCTGCATGCAACTCACCAGATCCTCCTTCTCTGAGTTAGGTCATAACACCACACCTCACACAAGCCTCTTACATCCTCTTGCACTTGTACTTAGCTTTGCAAGTGTCCCACACAACATGCACAAAGAATTCATACTATCCACACTTAGACCAATCCCCTAACACATTAGCCTCTTCCTACTTCGCCTAGATATCTATTTATACATTTCAAAAGGGCCAAAACATGGGTAAACCCATGGTCTGACATCCCATACCCATTACATAAGCCCAACACCCAAAAATGCCCTAAAACCTGGTCGAGATCCCGCGATCTCCGCTTTGACTTGTGCTCCACCTTCAACAGCCTGTCGAAGACCCAAAATAGGTCAAAAGTGACCAAGGCTCTCCAAAAATTGGTCAAGGGCCAACATGCCCCCAACACTCACCTGTGACTCATCTTAAGTCACTCTTCTCTGGTTAATTCTGCCTCAAAATTCTTGAGCTTTTCTCAAGCTACTTCGATCTATTGCTGCACCAAGGCCTCCTACTCGACAAACTCCTGAAGAACTGCCTTGTTCACATGTCCTTCCAAGCGTTTCTCAAATGTAGTGATTACTTGTTCTAGTTCTACTCCTTTTCCTTCAATCTCCTCAAACATTTGGCAAGCTGCATCTTGGACTGGCTAGAGCCTCTGAGTCACTTCCATGACTTTTCTCTGTATGGTATGGACTTGTTGTTTAACAATGTGTTGTTCCTGGGATATTTTCATTCTCTAAACTACTGATAAGAGATTCAAATGTGCCTGTACTGTTGTTGCTTGTTGCTTTGCCTCCTGAAGTTGGGACTCCAATGTCTTTAGTTCAGGATCCTCACTAAGTCGTTCATAAGTCTGCACACTACAATCACTGAGTTGTTTACATTCCATGGCGAAGGTCTTCATTCTATCAACTGTGCTTCGAGCAATTTCTTCTCTTTGATTGCGCATGTCCTGGAGAGTGTTTGGAACTGTCTGTAGCTCTAGATTTGTTATTCTCTATTGAAGCTGCTGAATGGCTTCAACAAGATTCGATACTTGATGCTCCACTGGGTCTTCCTCCTTTTTCTCTAATCCCATCATAGAGCAAAGTGCTCTGCTGACTGCTTCTTTTACTCCAACTTGCTCCGTGAGAAGCTGTTAGTTCTCTTGTTGGATCTGTGCTTTTTCCTCTTTGAATTTTGTTTGGAGGGAAGCCTTCTCTTGTTGCGCAACCCTGTGTTTCTCTATCGCCTCCTCTTGTGCTTTCTTCAGGTCCACTGTGGCTTGTTCTTTCTCTTTCTGGGCACAACGAAGTCGAGCTTTGGTCGCATTGGCTATTCGACGGAGTTGGGTAGGCTCATCTCCCAAATTTGTTTCATCTAAGGAAGGGGGCACAATGGACACTGCATGGCTAGATTGAAGGGCTTACTGAACACCTCTTAGCTCTGTCTCAATTCTATCATACATAGCCTCTTGTTTTTCTTCTGTTCTCTGCAAAATGTCTTTCGAGGCATCTGATACAATTGTGATAATGAATTCTAAGTCATCAACCATGAGCGCATTCTGTAGCTTCAACTTAATTTCTTTGGACTTCTTCCATGATGTAGGTTTCATGGGGGAAACCTTTGTTTTCTTCGATGGATCTGCATCATCAGGGGGATCCTGTGGCAGTGTTACTTCACCTTTCTTCTACTGATATTATTCCGCTTCTTTTTATTCTTTGTCCAATTAGTCACCTCCTCCTTCGCCAGGTGAATCTGAAGCAGTCTCTTTTGAGGCGCTGCTAAGCTCTTGTACATATTCTTTCTTCTTCCTTCTGCTACTGCTAGGTGCATCATACTCTTCACGGGTAACCACCGGGCTTCCAATGAGGTTCGGGTCAGACAGTTTTGTCTTGTCGATTGGTATAAGGAACTCTGCGGGCCATTCCTCTGTGATTTCTTCTAGGTCCTCCTCGATGAGGTTATAGTATGACTGGAGCTCTTCTTTACTCTTGTCTGTGCGCGCGGTGATATATATACAATGCTTATCTGCGCGGAACTTCATAAGGGGATTGAACCTGTCCAGAGTGTTTGATGTCATATGAGGGAATGAATCGATAGCCCTTTTTAGGTGTAGGTAGTAGGTATGGAATACTGTGTTTGACTGCCACTATTTTCCCATATCGCTCGAATACCAGAGCGTGGTGAACTTCATAGCAAGTGGCTCAAATGGCTCAATGTCAAGGAGGGTCGCACCTTCTGGCATCTCCCAAGATGTAAACGCGATGAGGATCAGGAGCCAGCGAAAGTGGAACTCATAACCCTGATCTTGAGATTCGCGACAATCCACTTCCAACTGGTTGACTAAGTAACTAGCCAGTTCATCTGTAATCCCTTCACGCAATTTCCTACAAGGTCAACAACAAACCTTGTGACCTGCATGGGTCTGTTCTTTCGGACTAGCTTACCAACAATCAACTGGAAAGCAAGGCGCACTGCACCATTCTGAATGGAGGCTACCTTGTAGCCTGGCATCCCCTTCTCTACATATCCATAGGTATCTTTAATCCTCTGTGCCAGGGTGCAATCTGCAACCTTCCTTGGGTAAAATTCCTTTGGGTCAGGTCCCTGCTTGCTTAATCCAGTGATCCTATGGATCAACACCAGATACACGGTGATGCATCTGTCTAGCCATAAGTAACCACCATGGAATCACGTCAGTAGGAGTTTAATGCACGTGTTAACCTCCCGGTGTCTGGGGAATGATCTTCGATTTCTTTCCCTTAATTTTGGTCAAGTACTTGTGGGCAGTGATCAAATTTGAAGGGCAGGTTCTAATTTCTGTGAGAAGGGTATATAATCATGCAACCCTTCTAGAATGAAAAGTTCGTAGAAAAATTGCATTTCAATTGACAATAATAAATTAAGTTCACAMTTCATAAAAAAAAYRTGTTAAATAAAATATTACATTTTTAATCAAATTTATTTCTAATAAAATAATTAGTACAAGCTAAATGGCTAACTAGCTGGAAAATATTACAATTATAACAACATCAAATAGATATTTAATCAAATTTGAAAATGTAAATTCATAGAGAAACAAAATTTGTAAATTGTATTAATTCAAAGAAAACTCCAATCAAATCAAAGAAAACTTTAGCATCAAAACTCCAACTGAATCAAAGAAAAATTTACAAATAACATTTGACCAAACTGTAACTGGATCAGGTAAACTTTACCAATAACATTTAACCTAATTCTAGGTTTTCCTTACCAATAATATTTGACCATGACCAAATTCTCTGCTATGAGACGAATTGGATGGAACGACCTGCTGTACATTGAGTTAGGACACTGGAAGCTTCCGAAGGTAAAGGAGAGCAGATAAGGACGGTGCACCATGCCATTGACAATTAAAGCAGTGAAGAGATTCAACAACTACTTATGTTTTGTTGCGATCATGAAGATTATTGTTTTCTATAGTCGTGGGAGTGTGAACAATGTTAACTTTTTAGACCCCAACCCAGTTTCAGTCTCGCTGATTTTTCAATGCCGAAACTCCAGTTTCAACACAGTTTCAGCATAAAAAAAACTTAACAGAAAATAAACTTCAGAACTGAAACATGAGGATTTTGTTAAATGCTGAAACTCCAGTTTCAGCACAGTATCAACATAAAAAAAACTTAGCAGAAAATAAACTTCAGAACTGAAACATGAGGATTTTGTTAAATGCCGAAACTCCAGTTTCAGCACAGTTTCAGCATAAAAAAACTTAGTAGAAAATAAACTTCAGAACTGAAACATGAGGATTTTGTTAAATGCCGAAACTCCAGTTTTAGCACAGTATCATCATAAAAAAAACTTAGCAGAAAATAAACTTCAGAACTGAAATATGAGGATTTTGTTAAATGCTGAAACTCCAGTTTCAGCACAGTTTCAACATAAAAAAAACTTAGCAGAAAATAAACTTCAGAACTGAAACATGAGGATTTTGTTAAATGCCGAAACTCCAGTTTCAACACAGTTTCAACATTTAACAAAATCCTCATGTTTCAGAATCCTCATGTTTCAGTTTTGAAGTTTATTTTCTG
The DNA here is from genome assembly GCA_000966675.3 of Picea glauca. NCBI lineage: Eukaryota > Viridiplantae > Streptophyta > Pinopsida > Pinales > Pinaceae > Picea > Picea glauca. Next base: position 153,804 of record JZKD02S0475260.1, read on the forward strand.
CTAAGTTTTTTTTATGCTGAAACTGTGCTGAAACTAGAGTTTCGACATTTAACATTGGCTGAAAAATCAGCGAGACTGGAATTGGGTTGAGGTATGAAAAGTTAACAAACAACTCATAATGATTACTATTATCCATTGACGGTCCAGCCTCACCGTTTCAAATGGATCAGAAGATCTAATTTATTGAAAGAAACAGTAGGGGTTTACCACTTTCACTTGATATTTATAAGAGAAAAGTGGAGGAGGAGGAGGAAAGGTCTTCATGGATAAAGACACAATAAGTTTTAAACCTCTAGGAGTAGGTACTCTGACGGTACTGAACATGATCTTAATGGAAGTTTCTATGCATCATGAAGACGGATGATAAGTAGGTGATGTCATGTCAAAATTGGCGAGTGGTTGTTGACTCTATAATTATTGTAACTTCAAGTATCAGTGCAGATCTAATGATAGTTTTTCTGGCTGTAATTCCTGTTATCTTGGAAACCGCCCTAAACCCCAAATCATACACTGACCCCACTTAAATCCATCACAGACTGCTACCATCATATCCCGTTATGGACAGATCAGTGTATAAATTTTAATCTATTTTAACATATACATCATACACAATTCAATTTTTTCCTTGAAAATTCTAATATACAACCAAAAAAGTTTTTGAAATAACGTATAATAACACATATATAGTAGTAAATAAAGTAAATAGCTCGGGTTCCTGAATCCTTACCCCAATTGATAGGAGGTCGCAGATAGCATCAGCGGGCAAGGCTAGTAATGTGAACTTGACAGCTTTTTCTTCCTCCATAGCCAACTTCTCCGGAAAATTCAGTGAAAAAACACCAGTGTTACAACTTACAGTGCAATTCTCGAAGGGAACTTGTTCAAACTTCAATGTTACCGCGGTCCGCAATTTCGCACGAAGCAACATTTATGATTTTATCTACCTATACAGTGTACATTGTACACCATTGACCAGTGATGACTCGCTGAGTGAAGTGTTAATTGGTAACCGACAAATTTTAATGTGAGTGGAGTGTTAATTGGTAAACATTAACCAACAAATTTTTAATTGGTAAACTGTATCCTGCAAATTTTAATGACTGGCAAATTAAAATATTACCCTTCCTATGAAATTTTAAGTTTTTTTTAACATTTTCGAAATAACTTTTAAAAATTGAAATTGAATTTTTTTTTGACATCTAATTATTTAATAACCCTTCTAAGACGTGATAGATCCCCTCTGACGGGTTGTGACGTGTTGAATTTTGATCTCTTCTTGTGGGGTGCGAGCATACTGTAGGTCTTGCGATCTCCTAGATTATAGTCACTGATCTTCAGAGTTTTAATCCTCTCCAATTGCAGTCTGACTGCTTGTATTCCCTTCGGGAGGTATGCCATGATGACTGTGTATTCGAAGTCCCTCGAGACACTGTCACGACTCACCACACTGGCCAAATGTGGGATGTAGTCAGGAAGGATGGATGGGATTAACTTCACATTCGCTAATTCATCTCTATGCTTCGTTATTTTCTCATCTACAACTTGGGATGGTCTAGATCCATGAGCAGTCGATGGGGAGGCTTGCACTCCTCTCGTCGATGAGGCTTGAACTCCCATGGGCATCACTCTCTCTGCCATTAGATCGATTAAAACTTCCTCTACTGACTTTTCCATAGCACTGAGCTCGTCTGACATGCATGCTTGAGATAGGATATCTCAGGATGATAATCAAATACTCACCACAAAAGAATGGATGGCAAGGTCTCAAATGACCACTGCGCGAAATCAACTAGTTCTCTATGAGCTCGGGTAATCACAATTGGCAAAAGTGTTCTCGGTGCAATGCTTGATGGGATAAATAGAAAACGATGTAACGGGTCCCTCCAACAGACAAGAAGCCTTCATCAATGTAGTTATGTCTGTTACGATGCGGTCCCAGCTGTCCGATGGTGAGCTTCGAGGGCATAACTAATTTCTTATTCATTCGGGAGTGTTGGTCTAATGGTCATAATGCCTCCAACGGTTATATTTCTTTGCCATGGTGACACAGACCCCCTACCTCAATAGGGTTCTGCGACCTCCCGGTCTCTGGATCGATCTTCTTCTGAGTCGAAATGGATCTTTGGGCTTCTGCTGGAACCCTTTGAACGAATCCATAGGTCCCTTCTTATCTGGTGATCTCGGGCTATGACCGAAGGTGCAAACAACACACCTTTCGCGTTTCAGGGTTTCGGGACTCCTGCATGTGAGCTCTCTGAGGCTCATTGTCCTTTGAATTGCCGAACCCTAAAATAGAGCCTATCTCCCACTAGATCCTACCTTCACTCCTGAGTCATATGACCACTGTCCCGTGACCAGCGGCTAACATCCAACCAACTCTTCGATTTTTGCGTTTCATGATGTGGAGGGGTTGACTCCTTGTTCCTCCAACTCCCAGTCGCCGAAACGTCAAAAAGGGCTTAACGGCTCTGGATCCTCCCTTAGCCTTCATCCACGTGACCACCACTCTATGATGAGGCGCTTAATGTCAAAGCACTGTCAGATTTTGTGATGCGAGTGTTCCTACTGTTCTCTATCTTTCAAAATGATGAAAACCGAAAGGGTCTAACGGCTCCTTAGCTCCTCCCTTAAGTTTCTTTTCATATGATCGGTCCCATGACCTAGTGCTATTCCTTCAAATTCTTTCGAGGTTTTGTGATTCGGGGAATCGCTATACAGTGTTCTCCTCCTTGCCTTATCAAATCCTGAAACCTAAATATCAGTGATCTTGATCAATAGTCCAGATCCTCCTCTTAGTCAACGACCAAGATTGAATCCCAACTATCTTCTTTTTAGGATGTCTATGAAGTCTTCACCTCCCAACTCCCAGTAGCTTCTAGATATCTGCCACCTGTCCTCCAAAATGGACGGTCCTGATGCTTTCGGGACTTGACGAGTCCTCTTCCTTCTGCTGTTACGAGGTTTAAACCTCGCACACCTTTTCTAGATCTGACAGCTCACGACAAATCGACACTTCTCCCTTGAAGTTTCTGTCGTCTGTTCTACCCTTTTGTGTGGCTTCCGAGGGATTAAACCCCTCACACCTTCTTCTGGATCCAATGACTATCGGTCCTTGGTGCTAGATCTGACAACCCAGATCTTTTTTCCTGTGCACCTCGCAGGGACTAAAACCCATGCACATATCCTTGATCCAACGGCTCTCAGGCCACTGCACTCCAGATCCGACGGCTTGTGCGATTTCGCGATCTCGACGATTGCAAGTATGGGGTGCAGAATCCTCTTCTCCTCCAACCTCTGATTCCTGAATGTGTGGATATCCAAGGGTTTAAACCCCGTGCGCCTTTACTTGATCCAACGGTTTTCGAGTATTGCAGCTAGATCTGATGGTTCAGATCTGTCCTCCTTGCGTGCTCTCCTCCTGCTGCCTGGACGTAGATTCAACGGTCTGTATCTTTCTTCCTAGTGCTGATCCAACAACAGCTGTGCTCTTCCTCCTAAGCTTTCTTGGCTTTTTGACTTAGAATATTTTCTAAGTCTCAAAGGTCTCGACCTTCGACTCTTCCTCTTACGAGCTTGGTTCCTTTGGGTCTCGTCTACGTTATAGAAACATTGTCCCTTCTGATCTTTGTCCTCTTCAAGATTTACTCCTGTGCACACTTTGCATTCAAGGATCTCGAATAACTCAGATTCAAGAAGTTTTCTTGAAAAGAAAACTCCTTACGCCCACCTAGCATTCTCCTACTCAATGCACACCTTGCAGAGCCTACAGAGTATTGAGCAACCCTGTGAGTGTATTCTCTTCAATACTTCTCTTTTCTCAGAACTCGAAATAGAGTTCCCTAGTGCACTCTATGCACTCACTCGATGCCCTCTTGGTAGAGCTCTACATAACCTTTAGTAGTTATATCTTCCATGAACTCAAGACAAAGTTCCTTCTTGTGCACTCCTTGCACCTCTGCTGATGAAGGTTCAACACTATCCCTCTTGAGCTTTCCTGAGGTTGTCTCACCTCTGTCAACGCACACCTTGTGGACTATGTGCACTCCTTGAATTCGGAAACTCCAAGATGGGAAGAAATTGAAACTTATGAAATACTTCACCAGTTATGCATTCAAAACACTAAATGCATAAAAACATGCAAACACATACAGACAATTCATGGTAGGAAAAACTGCTCTTCTATTAATTCAAAAATTCCTATACAAGGTGTTTACAAAGCCTAGACTGTAACACATCTCATCTCTCTCTCGAGACCTCTCTGTTCTGTTCTCTCCTCCTGTCTCTCTCATTCTCTGTCCTATCACTCTCTAATTACAAAGAGGGCTCTCTCGAGATTATCCTCAACCTCACTGTCTCTGAGCTATCGCCATCAAAGAGCGGCTCCTACGACTACATTACATAAATGGATGCCCAGTCCTGACTACATCCTAGGCTTGCTGCAAGCAACCATTAAAGGAAACCTCAACCACTACCTGTACAAAGGTGTGGTCTAGCATTAAAATCCTTACAACATTTATTGAAATTTCGAATTTCAAAATTGAGAGGGTTGCGCCTCTCCCTTTCTCCATTAAATGTGTGCTGTCTGGCTAGCACGCTGCTAACATGGAGTGATGCTCCTACATCACATGGTGAAGTGCCTATCTGAACTGCTCTGATATTCCGACGAAGTTCAAATTCTGGAGACCTTCCTTCTACGAAGTTTTCTCGGGAACTTCCTGTAATTTCTCCAACTTTGCTTTCTTCTTGCTGAGCTTTCTAGCCTTCTTCCCTATGATCTGTGTCCCGGTATTCCTTTTTCCATTTTGAATCTTATCTTCTCTTGACATAATAACTTCACGTTGTTGATGGTATTTACTATGGTTCAAGGGTAATACTTCTTCTCTATCTGGGGTAGGTGCTCTACTCTTTTGCACAGACAGGGGTTTCAAGTCTTCTTGTGTTCTTTCAACTTCGACATCCAAGTTTCTAGTTATGAACAACTTCGACCTATTCTTCTGTTCTTCGATCAAGTGTGCTATCCTCCTAGTCATGACATATTTTAATTCTTTCATTTTCTGTTCTAGAGCTTCCTCTTCTTTTCTTCGAGTCTGATCTTTCTTAATCCAGGGTTTTCCTAATAACATGGAAAATGGGGCACTATTCTCAATGAATTTAACAACCTCAAATTATTCCTCTGTCAAGTTGCATGAGCACTCATAGAGGTCTAGGTAAGTATTCCACATAGGGTTATCATTTTTCCTCTAAATAATCCTATTCCTCCCAATGAAGGAATCATAATAGGCTTTCCTAAAATTTCCAAGGTTCTTTCTATCATGATATTCACCCGTATTTCCTCATCCAGAACATAATCTATGTCGAAGTCTCCTATTCTTGCTTCTATAAACTCTTTTTCTTTGAATATCTCTGATAAGTTGATATCTTTGTGATTATTCAGGGTTTCTTCCATTTGTAGTAATGCAGTCTCTGATTCTTTCTGGGGTTCTACCACGGTCTCAGTTTCTTGGCCTTCCTCAGGGTTTTCTTGTCTCATATTCATTCTTTCAACCTTAGCAATCATTCTAGGGAAATCCAAAACTTCATGGTCCATAGATTTACAACAAAGACAACTAGGTCTTCTATGAGGGAAATCCTTAGCAAGATGGCCCAGTCTTCTGCAACTGTAACAAAGAGTTAATCCTCTCTTTCTCTTAAATGATCCCCAACCTTTCTTGTACTACGCACTAAGATCATAATAGCTAACCTGTAAAAAATTCTTCCTAGGATCCTGCATCCATTTGTTAGTCCAATCATTCTTTCTATGCATAGGAATAACATATCTTTCATTATTATATCTACCCATATCAAACCTTCTTTCATCTAGCTATGCCCTACTTTTCAGACTAGGACATAGCATACCTAGATCCATATTTTTGAAACAAAAATTTCCACTTATCTTACCTTTAACAAAGCACAAAGTTTACAGATCTTACCTCTTAATAAAAAAATTTCACTTTACCTCTATCAGAGCACAAAGATTTCAGATCTTACCTCTTTTCTTAATACAAAGCTTCGTAAGTGAAGTAGAGTATTGTGCACTAAAGCAACAGATCTATGCACAAAGCTTTATTTATCTTCCTTAGTTCCCAACAATCACGGTTTCAGGTCCTGACAATGGAACCATTTGTTGGCACAGGGGAAGACCCAGGGTTCAACGCTTCAACAACACACCAACAAAACCCTAACTACCGGCCCTTTCGGCAACACCTGCGAAGCAGATGAAGTCTCGCCCAAGGTAGAGGCATGGGTGGTTGTAGGACTCAGATGTCTGCAACCTAGCTAGGACACAGATATGTGATTACAATACTCTAACAAAGAACTTAGCAGTTACTGTTCATCAGTATTCAATCAATATTTACTTCGCAGGTAAAACCCTAATTATAGAGAAGCGCAGTACTTACTCAGATCTACCACATCTAAGCACTTAGCATAAGGAAATAGATTAGATATAACATTCATTCACATCACTAAGCACTAAGCTTATCATATCATATCCATCTAAGCATACCTTACTGCACTAAGCATTAATCATATGAACAATAAAACAACCACAATGCACAAAGAAACCATAACACAGGATATACATGGTTCACCCCTGACCTGGGGATACATCCACCAACTCTTCTCTTCTTTATTATCTTCTGTCAATCTTCTTACAGGCACATAGCACCAAAATCCTTCTCCGTAGAGGACAAGAGATCTATGCTCACCTTGCCAGATCCTCCTCCCCTGAGTTAGGTTACAACACTAAGCCTCACACAAGCCTCTTACATCCTCTTGCACTTAGCTCTGCAAGTGTCCCACACAGCATGCACAAAGAATTCATACAATCCACACTTAGCCCAATCCCCTAACACATTAGCCTCTTCCTACTTCACCTAGATATCTATTTATACATTACAAAAGGGCCAAAACATGGGTAAACCCATGGGATGACATCCCATACCCGTTACATAATCCCAAAACCCAAAAATGCCCTAAAAAGGGGATGAGATCCTGTGATCTCTGCTTTGACTTGCAGCCCACCTTTGACAGCCTGTTGAAGTCCCAAATAGGTCGAAAGTAACCAAGGATCTCCAAAAATTGGTCAAGGGCCAACAAGCCCCCAACACTTACCTGTGACTCATCTTGAGTCACTCTTCTTTGGTTAATTCTACCTCAAAATCCTCGAGCTTGGCTCGAGCTACTTCGACCTGTTGTTTCACCAAGGCCTCCTGCTCGGTGAACTCCTGAAAAACTACCTCGTTCAGAGGTCCTTCCAAGCAATGCTCAACTGTAGTGATTACTTGTTCTAGTTCTTCTCCTTGTCCTTCAATCTCCTCAAATAGTTGGAAAGTTGCATCCTGGACTGGCTAGAGCCTCTGAGTCACTTCCATGACTTTTCTCTATATGGTGTGGAATTTTTGTTGAACAATGAGCTGTTCCTGGGATCTTTTCATTCTCACAACTACTGATAAGAGCTTCAACCGTGCCTGTACTTTTGCTTCTTGCTACTTTTCCTCTTGGAGTTGGGACTCCAATGTATTTAGTTTAGGATCCTCAATAAGTCATTCATAAGTCTGTGCATTGTGATCACCGAGTTGTTTACATTCCACAACGAAGGTATTGATTCTCTCAACTGGGCTCCAAGCAGTTGCTTCTCTTTAATCCTGCATGTCCCACAGAGTGTTTAGCACTGCCTATAGCTCTAGATCTGTTATTCTCTGTTGAAGCTGCTGAATGGATTCAGCAAGCTTCACTACTTGATACTCCACTGGGTCTTCCTCCTTTTGCTCTAAGCCCATCATAGAGTGAAGTGATCTGCTGACTGTTTCTTTTACTCCAACCTACTCCGCGAGTAGCTGTTCATTCACTTGTTGGATATGTGCTTTCTCCTCTTCGAATTTTGTTTGGAGGGTAGCCTTCTCCTACTGCACAACCCTGCATTTCTCTATCACCTCCTCTTGTGCTTGCTTCAAGGCCACTGTGGCCTATTCTTTCTCTTCCTAGGCATGACGAAGTCGAGCTTCAATCGCATCGACTATTCAGTGGAGTTGGGTAGGCTCATCTCCCAACTCTATTTCATCTGAGGACAGGGGCGTAGTGGACAATGCATGACTGGATTGAAGGGCTTGCTGAACACCTCTTAGCTCTGTCTCAATTCTATCATATATAGCCTCTTGTTTTACTTTTGTTCTCTGCAAAATGTCTTTTGAGGCATCTGATACAACTATGATAATGAAGTCAAATTCATCAACCATGAGTGTAGTTTGTAGCTTCGACTTACTTGCTTTGGAATTCTTCCACGATGTAGGTTTCGTGGGGGAAACCTTTCTTTTCTTCGATGGATCTGCATCAATAGGGGGATTTTGTGGTGGTGTTACTTCGCTTTGCTTTTGCTTATCTTCTTCCCCTTCTTTCTCTTCTTTGTCCACTTCATCACCTCCTCCTCTGCCAGGTGAATATGAAGTAGTCTCTTATGAGGCATTGTTCAGCTCCTATACATATTCTTTCTTCTTCCTTCTACTACTACTAGGTGCATCATACTCTTCACGGGTAAGCACCGAGCTTCCAATGAGGTTCGGGTCAGACAATTCTATCTTGTCGACTGGTATAAGGAACTATGCGGGCCATTCCTTAGTGATTTCTTCCAGGTCCTCCTCGGTGAGCTTATAGTATGACTGGATCTCTTCTTTACTCTTGTCTATGCATGTGGTGATATATATAAAATTCCTATCAGCAGGGAACTTCATAAGGGGCCTGAACTTATCCAGAGTGTTCGATGTCATATAGGGGAATGAATCGATAGCCATTTTCAGCTGCAGGTAGTAGGTATGGAATACTGCGTTTGACTGCCACTGTTTTCCCATATCACTCGAATACCGGAGTGTGGTGAATTCACAAGAAGCGACTCAAACGGTTCAATGTTAGGGAGGGTCACACCTTCCGGCATCTCCCAAGCTATAAACATGATGAGTATCAAAAGCCAGCTAAAGTGGAACTCATAACCCTGATCCTGAGCTTCGTGACAATCCACTTCTAGCTAGTTGACTAAGTAACTAGCCCACTTCATCTGTAATCCCTCCATGCACTTTCCTGTGAGGTCAACAACAAACCTTGTGACCTGCGTGGGTCTATTCTTCCAAACTAGCTTACCAGCAATCAACTGGAAAGAAAGGTGCACTGTGCCATTCTGAATGGAGGCTACCTTGTAGCCTCGTGTCCCCTTCTCTACATCGACATAGGTATCTTTAATCCTCTGTGCCAGGGTGCGATCTGCATGCTTAACTGGGTAAAATTCTTGTGCATCAGGTCCCTACATGCTTAATCCAGTGATCCTATGGATCAGTGCGGAATCGACGGTGATGCATATGTTTATCCATAAGTAACCGCCATGTAAGCATGACATCAAGAGTTTAACACACACGTTAACCTCTTGGTGTCTTCCAAAGTGTGGAATTTTCATGACGTTAAGGATAGTGGACTACATGATGTTCATGGTCCATGGTTGGGGAATGATCTTTGATTTATTTTCCTTCATTTTGGTCAAGTACTTGTGGGGTGAAAGCATGTCGTAGGACTAGCGATCTCCTAGATTATAGTCACTGATCTTAAGATTTGAAATCCTCTCCAACTGCGATCTGAGTGCTTGTATTCCATTCGGGAGGTACACCGTGATGACTATGTAGTCGAAGTCCCTCGAGACATTGTCATGACTCACCACCCTATCTAGAGGTGGGACGTAGTTGGGCAGGATGGATGGGATTAAATTCGCATTCGCGAAGTCATCTCTATGCTTTCTTATTTTCTCATCTACAACTCAGGATGGTCCAGATTTGCGAGCATTCAATGGGGAGGCTTGCACTCCTCTCCTTGATGAGGCTTGAACTCCTGTAGACATCACTCTCTCTGCCATTAGATCGATTAAAAATCCCTCTACTGAATTTTCCACAGCGCTGAGCTCGTCCGACATGCACGCTCGAGATTGGATATCTCAGGCTGATAATCAGATACTCACTGCAATAGAATGGATAGAAAGGTCTCAAATGATCACTACGTGAAATCAACTAGTTCTCTGTGAGCTCGGATAATCACAATTGGAAAAAGTGTTCTCGGTGCAACGCTCGACGGGATAGATAGACAACGATGTAACGGATCCCTCCAATGGACAAGAAGCCTTCATCAATGCAGTTTTGTCTGTTACGATGTGGTCCCAACGATTCGATGGCGAGCTTCAAGGCCATAATTGCTTTCTTATTGATTTGGGAGCATCGATCTAATGGTCATAATGCCTCCAATGGTTATATTTCTCCACCATGGAAACACGTCTATCTGAGCTGCTCTAGTATTCTGACGAAGTTCAATTTTTGGAGACCTTCCTTCTACGAAGTTTTCTCGGGAACTTCCTGTAATTTCTCCAACTTTGCTTTATTCTTGATGATCTTCTAGCCTTCTTCCCCGTGATCTGTGTCTTGGTATTCCTTTTTCCATTCTGACTCTTATCTTCTCTTGGCATAATAAATTCACGTTGTTGATGGTCTTTACTAGGGTTCAAGTGTAATACTTCTTCTTTGTCTGGGGTAGGTGATATACTCTTTTGCAAGGACAGGGGTTTCAAGTCTTCTTGTGTTCTTTCAACTTCGACATCCAAGTTTCTAGTTCTGAACACCTTCAACCTATTCTCCTATTCTTTGATCAAGTGCGCTATCCTCCTAGTCATGAAATCTTTTAATTGTTTCATTTTCTATTCTAGAGCTTCCTCTTCTTTTCTTCGGGTCCAATCTTTCTTAATCTAGGGTTTTCCTAATAACATGGAAAATGGGGTGTTTTTCTCAATGAATTTAAAAACCTCAAATTATTCCTCTGTTGAAGGTAGAGGTTATTTGGGAGTGGCCTACACAGACGAATTTTCCAAAAGTGTGTAGCTTCATAGGTTTAGTGGGATATTATCGACAGTTCATCGAGGGTTCTTCGAAGATAGCAATCCGATTATAGAATTGTAGAAGAAGAACAAGAAGTTTGTGTGGATCGAGTAATGTGCGAAAGCATTTCAAAGGTTGAAGGAGATGTTGATGACACCGCCAATATTAAAATTCTTGGGAGTGGATGAGGTCTTCTTGGTATGCACTGACACAACCAAGGAAGGCTTGGACAGAGTCTGAGGCAAGATGGTCTAGTGAACGCTTACATCTCGAGGAATCTAAGGAAGCATGATTAGAACTACGTGACACATGATTTGGAGTTGATGGCCATCGTGTATGACTAGAGAGTGTGGAGACACTACCTAATTGGATGAAAATTTTAACTAAAAATAGACCACTATGGTTTACAACACCTTTTTATGTAAAACAACCTGAATGCATGGCAAGAGCATTGGTAAAGAACTACTTATCAAGTACGATTTTGAGATTTCCTACTTAAAAGGAACAATGAACAGAGTGCTTGATGCGTTGAGTCGAAGACCACACACATTTTTGGTGATGCCTCTTCAAATGAATCTTCGTGAAAAGATTCTAACTGTATAATGCGATGATTACTGGTCCAAGGAGGTCAAGGATTTTATGAGACAAAACACAATGATAGTACCAAAATTTGAGGGATTTACTGTGGAAAACGACGGATTATTGAGATTTAAAAGTTGAATTTATGTATCGCCCAACAACGAGTTGAGGAGTTTGATCCTAAACGTCATAGAGCAGTGTACATGGCTCATCCTGGAGTCACGAAGATGGGGGCAGAACTTAAACCCTTATTCTTCTGGAAAGGAATGAAGGCAAACATAGTCAACTATGCAGCAAGATGTCTAGAATGTCAACAGGTGAACGCTGAACATAGACACTCAACAAGATTACTACAACCACATGCTATTCCGAAATCAAAATGGGAGGTCATTATGATGGATTTCATTGTTGGATTTCCACTGACGGCAAGGAGACACGACGCTATTTTTGTGGTAGTCGACACTCTGAAGAAGAATGCTCATTTTATTCCTGTGAGTACGACATATCAGGCACCTGGCATAGATATATTTTTCATCAGTGAGATTGTGAGGCTGCATGGCATGCCTAAGAGGATTATATCTGATAGAGGATTGGTGTTTACAGGATGATTTTGGACTAGTTTCCAAGAGGCCTTGGGAACCCAACTTAACTTTAGTACCACGTATCACTTGAAGACAGACGGGCAGATAGAACGAAAAAACCAAATCTCGGAGGATATGTTGTGTATCACGGACCAACATAAGTGTTGGGAAGAATTATTGCCACTGATAGAATTTTCTTATAACAACAGTTATCAAAGCACAATTAAGATGGCGCCTTTCGAGTTTATTTACGGGCGACCATGTCAGATGCCTTTGAGTTGGAATTGACTTGAGGATAGGGTCCTAGTGGGACCAGAAGTGATCCAAGAAATGGGAGATCAAATGCAAATAATAAGACAAAGGATCAAGGAAGCGCAGGATCGACATAAGAGTTATGTCGATGCACATCGTGTCGATCGTAGTTATGAAGTTGGTGATCAAGTCTTCTTGTGGGTAAATCCGCATAAGAGTTCGATCAAGTTTGGAAAGGGTGATAAACTCTCTCCTAGGTTCATGGGACCCTTCAATATTGTGGAAAAGAAGGGGCCCGTGGCTTATCGACTAGCCTTGCATGATTCTTTGAGGCGTATGTATGATGTTTTTGATGTATCGGTTTTGAGACATTATGTTAGTGATCCTACACATGTTATTGATATGAGTTCCTTGCAGTTATCGGATGAGGGTTTTCTCACAGTAGAGCCAATATGAATCTTGGACCATCACATTCAATAGCTACGATGTTGAACAATAGATCAGGTCAAGGTCCAGTGGGACAACTATAGTCCACACTCGATGACCTGGGAGGATGCATATGATATGTGTCAACAGTTTCCATTTTTTATTGATAGCTAGACATATGATACCATGGTACACTTTATTTCGGCACTTACATACTGTGAAACTTCGAGACAAATTTTAAAACAAGAGGGGGTGTATGTAACATCCCGCTCTTGCACACACTGAGCAGACTTTTTCTTTGAGGACACTTGCATGCAAGTGATCCGAGTCATTATACTATTGGTTATTTTGATTATGATTATGAGATATTGTGGATTTGATGATATGTTATTTCTGTTTTATTTACATCGACAAGTGCTATTGACTAGGTTATCTTGAGTGTGCAAGACTCTAGACGATAGAGGATGCCGATGCATCAATGAAACTCCTTGGACTCCAGATCGAGTCTGGGAGTGGACTGTTAGGGTTTGAATCTTGTTGATGTGACATATGTACATATGATTAGATATTATGATGTTGATTTTTATTGCTGACATGTTTCATTGATGGATGTAGGCTGATGATATCTTTCCGACCAAACTCACATATGGAGTAAAGAGGTCATGCACGAAAACCAAAGACATTGAGGGAGAGGTGTCGCAACAACCCTACCACAACCTACTAGCACTCTCGTTGTGGCTCGAAATTTAGGTTAACGATTACCTAGTTCGAGAAGATCCATGATGCCAAAGGGCTGATTGTGACAGTCACTCACGATGATTCTAAGGGGCATGCAATAAGGTAGGGTCCTTATTCCTTAGAGGCCCTTAGTATCCCACAAGATCATCTGACGGATTATTGACTCCCGGGGTTTGACGTCTACCAAATTCAATCAAGAGGCGAGTGGCACCCTTGGAGCACGTAGTGCGTATTGAAGGGCATGCCACACAAATAAAACGGAAAGAGGCGAGTGACAACCTTGGAACACGTAGTGTGTCCCGAAGGGAACGTCGCAATTTTAAATATGGTAAGTTAATAAACCTAGTGCCTAGAAAACTGTGCCTCCTTAGGACCTGGTCCGCCTTAAAATGAATGATGTGATGAGTAAAGTTTAATAATGAATTTTCCCTTAAGAATTGTCACCAAGCCTAGTGAATTTAAAACCTAGGTCTAAGTAGAACCTCTTAACAAAAAAAAAACTAATTAGACATATAACAAGAAGGGGGTAAATAAAATTCAATCTTTATTAATTAAAGTAATTTTTTTAATGAAGGTTTAATTATTAAAAGGGGGTAAATGGTTGTTTGTCTAAACTTGTTAATTCTGAACTTAGTTAAAGAAAAACATAAACTTAAAGAAAAGGGGAAACTTAAAGAAAAAGGGGAGTGCCTAACTTAGTAAGGAATCTAGCCTTTGGAACTTTTTATTTATGAACTCAACTAGGATTTAAGTAAGGCGTAAGTCATTTAAGAATTGTAAGGAAATAATGGGACACCGAGGAGCGTTTTTAGGAATGCTTTTAGGTGGGTGAGGGAAATAGGAAAATTTAATTAATTAATAAATTTATTTTCTGGTGCAACCGGGGGATTGAGTGACATGTGTACGGGGGAGGCTTTTCCTAATTAAATAAATGAAAAAGGAATCTAATGAGGGTTTGGGGAAAATAATCACTTGAAAAATCTATAAAAAGGATGGCGGAGGAGGAGTATGGATCACATCTGGTTTGTGTAAGGTTACACTACTGGAATTTTATCTTGAATGAATTTATGTTGTGGGAGTTGGGATACCCATCTTAGGTAATGAGTGGTAGCTCAACCTTGCGAGGCGAGTTGGGAGCTAGCATTCTATGGTATTGTGTACGTGGCCCCTTTGCCACTCAGGGGGCTCAGGGGAAAGAAGAGTACCCCTAGCATTAGTTGGGAGGTACCAGTGAGGTCTCAGGGATTGGCAAGCCGGAGTGGGACGGAGCGCGAGCGCAGGACAACAACAACAAAACCTTTACCTTGGCTCAAGGTACACACATCTAAATTTCACAATTTTATTTAGTTGATTGTTTGCTAATTTACATCTAGATGGTATACATTTTAGGTTCTTTCCCTGCATCCCATTTATTTAGCTCGATGATTTGTTGTTCATCCTTGTTTTCCTTTTCTATCCTAATGGTCAGAAGCATAACCCTGCATCTATTTCATTGCTCTGAGATATTGTTCTCAACATTTCCATGGATTAAATACCCTGATGAATCGCACCTCCAAACTCTACGTTTGGCATCTTCTACGATTAAATCATATCCCTTCTTCCATATTGTTTTCACCCAACCCCGCGATAGGTAAATCCCAGATTTGGTGTGGGAAAACCTCTTTGCTTGCTTTCTCCCTTGTGTTTTCCTCCTTCACAAACAAGTCTTTGGAAAAAAAAAAAAAAACCCTCTGCGTAGACTTCTTCCACAACAAATTCTTGGCTTAAAACCTCTTGTTCCTTCACCACCCATTCATTGGCTTAAACTCTCAGGAGATTTTCATGTTATAATGTTTCATGTTCAAGATATGAGGGGTGTAGTGCTGGAAGGTGAGAAAGATGTATCCGACTTGATGGGGTTTTCTACAATTTTAAATGAATCTGCACCCATTGTTTTATTATGCATTATTTCTCTTTATTTAGTTCTTACAGTGGTGTGAGAATGTGACATGCGTTCCATTGTCCTATTAAGTAAATGGAATAGTCATTCGCATTGACTATTAGAGGGATTTTTACAGGTATTTCTATCAACTAATATGTGCAATGCATTTCATCTTTATGCTTTAAATCGATTCATTGATTTAACTAGTAACACGAGTGCTTGTTAATGTTGCTTGAAATCAGTGAGTAGTATAGAACAATTCTCCAAACTATTCTCCACTTCATCTCTAGTAGGAGTTTCCTGAGATCCTCCGCTTTGCACAAAAGAATCTCTAGAGGTAGTAGTTTCCATTGTGTGGAGACATCTCGTTACTAGAATCTTTGTGATCAGAAATGAATGCTGGAACATCCTAACAGAAATTTGAGCTAATTCGCATATACTTGCTTAATTGGATTCTAAGTAGGGTCGTTTCTCTGGCATGAGATGGATAGGCACAACTTCAAATAATTTATAGAGTCTTTTATTGATGGTGTTTGTTCTTCATGGACTGGAGGCTTCCTTGAGAATTATGTTTTTCCCAATCTCTCTTTTGTTGAACTGCACACAAATTCAGGCTCATCCTCTTTAATATTCTCTGCTCAGGGGTCTCCTTTTTGCTAGGGATGAAAAGGGTTGGGTAACGTGAAATTTTATCTACCCACTCATACTTAGGTAACGTGGGTAACTAATGTAGACCCCAATCCTCAGAATCGAGGTCCGCACAGGATCCTTCTAAATTGCCCTCCTGAGTCTGATTGAATCTTAGGTTCCTCCACAAGGAATCCTGCACACACACGACAACTGTGGTTTTCTAGAGGTCCTTATGAGTATGCCTGTGTGAAACAACATGAAACTCCACTCAACTCCCATAACCAAAATGAAATGATCGCACCCTTTTTTCTTATCAGGACTTTCATTTTCTTTCCTTATCGGGATTTCAGGTTTCGCGATTTTGTGAATCCTGTTGTCAAGGTTCTCGACCTTTCCACCTTTTGAAACCCAAAATGCCAATTTTCCTGAAATGATTGGCCGCGTCCTCCTACACAACTATATCACGTTTCGCGACTTCGGGAGTTCCAGAACAAGGAACCCTGACCTCTTGTCTTCACAACTTCCGAAATGCCGAAACCCAAAACGTTAAGCAAAAGACTGGCTTCTATCGGGACTTTTCACCTTTTCGGGGTTTCGAATTTCACAATTTTGCGAGTCCTGATGTAAGGCTTCCAGCTCCTTAACCTCCACAAACCCCGAACTCCGAAACAATATCTCCAACGGAATCAACGGCTATAAGCCTCCCTTCGATCCAATGACCCACATGATTTTGGACTTTTGGGTACCGGGAGTCCAAGACTCTTGATCCCAGAACACTGTCCTCTCGAGTTCCCGAACCCTGAAACGCCCAATTGCCGAAGCACCACTTCACACTGTTTCGTGTTTCGCAATTTCAGGGGTTCTCGTGTGAAGTGCCCGAATTCTTGTCAATGGGAATGCAGAAATCCCGATTCCTGAAATGCTGAAATACTTCTTCACAATATCCCAAATATCACAACTTCACAATTTTAGGGCCCAAGCTCCTTGTCCTTAGGACTTCTAGTATTCTGAATCCCGAAATGCCGAAGTGATTTTCTTTTCCCTGGGATTTCACGAACCGGGAGTTCGAAACTCTCGATTCCAAATCATTGTCTCCTCGAGATCCCAAATCCCAAAATGCTGAAATGCTGAAAAGCTCCTCCAAAGGTATTTCACATTTCATGATTTCGGAGCTTCTAATGTGGACTACTCTACTCCTTGTCAACAGGAATGCCAAAAGGCTGATTCCCGAAATTCCGAAATTCATCCCTCCTTATCTACCTTGTAACTTCTCTAGATCTTACGGTCTTTGTGATTTCAGGAGTTCTCCTTAGAGAATTCCGACCGTTCAATTTCCTCCTCAAGAGCCTCTGGCTCAAAATCGACTCTGCGATCCTTCTCTGGGACGTGAATTCTACACAAAAAATTGAGTGTCCTGATTTCTCTTGAATGATTTAAAGGCCCTAGCCCTTCTGACCTTTCCTCTAACAACTTCAAGTCACCAAAGAACTCTTGCATGCACTCCTTGCTGAAATCCTTCAAGTACTTCTGGGTATTTGAACTCACGACTCTGTGCACTTTCTCTGCAACAACAATCCTTCAATCTCCCGGCCTTAGTTGATAAGTTTTACGGTCTCGACCATCCTACACACACCTTTCATGACTTCCGTGCTTGTCTTGCACTTCCGCTGAAACGAGAACAATGGTATCCCTCCTGAGATTTCAGAGATAAACTTTGAGCCTTCGTCAACGCACTCCTTGCAGACGTTTCATTGCACTCCTTGTAGGAACTTCTCACTCAGGAAGAGAAACAATTGAAACTCATTCTCTCTCTCTCTCAGACTTCAAACATTTAACATGAAATCATACATAAATAACATACCAACAAATGCATGACAGAGAGGATAAAACAACCATAAGTAGATCAATTAGCATGTATACACATAAAGCATCATAACACCATGAGTCTGAATCAAAGCTTCATATATTAATTCAAAGCTCCTGTACATGGGGTTCTTCTCTACAACTCTCTGCTATAACTCTCCTCTTCTCTATGATAATGTGCTTAATTGATCTAATTCTGATTGATACAATGATACAAAGATGAGGGTGTCTATAGTCGTTTTCCCTCCTGTTCGTAAAACTGTCAAATCTGGAATTTAAACCTACCTACTTTCATTAACTGGGCATAAATGCCTCTAACTCCTACAGATGAGAGAGAATCGCTCATGATCTATTTACAATACACAAGTACTCTTCCCTTTAAGCATTACATTAATGCTTTAAAAACATTTCCAAAACATGTAAAATGTGTGTTGCACCTTCCAACTGTCTTCTGCCTTCATGCTCACTTGGTTGGCTACTTGCAATGTTCCTGCATCATACTCCCTTGCTTGAAAATTTTCATGAACTCATGTTCATGAGCTCTTGCACGATCTGTCCATGCTTTTGAATTTCTACTTCATCCTCCCAACTGGCATCTTCAATTGGATGTCCCTTCCATTTGACCAAGTATTCAAAATACTCTTTCCTCTTGGTCTTCCTAATGACCCTCTTATCAATTATACTTTCCATCTATGGCTTTGCAGCTACAGGCATTTGTTTGGTCCATTGAACCTCTATTTTTTCACTGTCTGCTCCTGCTTCTTCAGCTCTGTAAGGGTACAAATCTGAGATATTGAATATTGGTAAAATTTCGACTCCATCGGGTAACTCGATCTCATATGCGTTTGCCCAAAATTTATTTATGACCTTGCATGGTCCAATCTTCTTCATTTTCAGTTTTTTATATGTTCCCCTTGGGAACCTTTCTTTCCTTAGATGTGCAAGAATCAGATCACCAACTTCAAACTGAAGTTCTCCCCTATGTTTATCTGCTCTGCGTTTATACTCTTGACTCAAATTTTGCAAACGTTCCCTCACTTGGCTGTGAAGTTCCTTCATTGCCTCTGCAAAATCCTTTGCACTAGCACTTCTAGTTTCAGTCTATTATGAATCCTTCAATTCAGAAACTCCCCTTGGCTGCATTCCATACATAATCTAGAATGGGCTCTGTCCTGTGCTTTTGTTGATCAAATCATTATAAGCAAATTCCGCCTATGGAAGAATGTGATCCCACTGACTGTGGTGTTCAGTCACTAGGCTCCTCAGTAAATCTACCAAGCTTCTATTTACAACTTCTATTTGCCCATCCATCTGAGGATGATAAGATGAGCTAAAAGACAAACTTGTTCCCAGCTTCTTCCATAAAGTCCTCCAGAAATGTCCCACGAACTTGGTGTCTCGATCTGAAACTATACTTTTTGGTAAGCCGTGAAGTTTGACGACTTCTTTGAAAAACAGGTTCTCAATATGAGTTGCATCACTGGTTTTCTGGCATGGTATAAAATGTGCCATCTTTGAAAATCTGTTTACCACCACAAAGATTGAATCAAATCCTCTTTGCATTCTTGGCAGCCCCAATATAAAGTCCATACTCACTGCATCCCACGGCCTCTTTGGTATGGGTAATGGTTGGTATAACCCTATGTTTTTCCTTTTTCCCTTTGTGTGCTGACAAATTCTACATCTGTCCAAAAATCTTTTGACATCTGTCCTCATCCCTGGCAAAAAATATGAGCCATTTAATTTCGAGAACGTTTTGTCATGACTGAAATGTCTGACCAATCCTCCACTATGTTTTTCTTTCAACAGATTCTCCCTCATGGAGAATTTTGGAATACATAACTGATTGCCCCTGAATAATAATCCATCCTGGATGATATATTCAGTCCATTGGCTTCTGTCCCTGAGAATTGGATTCTCAGATGCCTCATACGCTTCCCTAAAATCTGGGTCATCCTTGTACATTTCTTTGAGGTTACCAAAACCCAAAGTTTTGACTCTAAATTCCTGCATCAGCAAACATTTCTTGCTCAAAGCATCAACAACTTTGTTAGCAGTTCCAGAAATATGTTTAATTACAAAAGTAAAATTTTGCATGTATTCAACCCATTTTGCATGCTTTTGGTTCAACTTTTCCTGTTGAGTCACGAATTGTAAGGCATGATTATCACTGTACAAAACAAAATCTTTAGGAACCAAATAATGTCTCCATTTCTTCAGCGCTTGTATGAATGCATAGAATTTCTTGTCATATGTTGAATATTTAATCTTTGCTTCATTCAGTTTTTCACTGAAGTATGCAACCAACCTGTCGTCTTGGCTCAAGACTGCTCAAATTGCAAATCCACTAGCGTCACACCTGACCTGAAACATCTTACTGAAATCTGGCAACACCAGAATTGACTGTTCAGTAATCCTCCTCTTCAGTAGGTTGGAACTTTTCTCTGCTTCTTCTATCCAGTGAAAATACTTATGTCTTTTCTTCACCGTGTCCATCATTTGTGTGCTAATTCCACTGAAATTTCTGATAAATTTCTTGTAGAAACTAGCCAATCCATGAAAGCTTCTAACTTCAAATATACTCTTTAGCGATGGCCAATTCTTAATCGCCTCTACCTTATCCAGATCCATTTTCATCTCATCTGCGGAGATAACAAAACTCAAATAAATGAGTTCTATCCTCATGAATGATGATTTCTTCACATTTATCAGCAATTTCTCTTGCTGTAATCTCCTCATCACTGTAGCCAAATGCTGCAAGTGCTCTGTTTTTGTTCTACTGAAAATCAGTATATCGTCAAGATATAGAATGACGAATTTTCCTATGAAATCCTTCAGGACTTCATTCATCAATCTCATGAAAGTACTAGGCACATTTGTTAAGCCAAATGGCATAACAAGCCATTCATACAACCATTCATTTGTCTTGAATGATGTCTTCCATTCATCACCTTCTCTCATACGAATTTGATGATATCCACTTTTCAAATCAATCTTTGAAAAAAAAAATTCTCCACCCAAGCAATCCATCAAATCATCCATCCTTGGCAAAGGAACTCTATATCTGATGGTAATCTTGTTGATTGCCCTCGAGTCTGTGCACATCCTCCAGCCTCCATCTTTCTTTGGGATGAGCACTATTGGAACAACACATGGATTCAAGCTCTCTCTAACCAACCATTTGTCCATTAAATCCTGGACCTATCTCTTGACTTCTTCATTCTCCTGCGGCGTCAATCTGTACGCTTCTTTGTTTGGTAAACTAGCTCTAGGTATAAGATTGTTGTGATGACTTATACTTTTGATCAGTGGAAACGAGCAAGGTAGTTTGTCCACTACTATATCAGCAAACTCTCCCAACAACTTCTGGATTTCTTCTGGCAAATCATCCACTCTTGTACTGGTTAAAACAATTATAGGCTTCCTGACCATGATGAATTGTGTATCTTCCTTCTTCTTAACCTCCTTAAGAAGTTCCTTCCCACTCATGAGAAGTACAGTGTTTCTCTGGTTTCGTTTCTTTATCCTTAATCGACAGCAACATGTGATTTCTCCCATTCTTCTCCAGGGTGTATGTGTTCTTTCTTCCATCATGAATCACATTCCTGTCATATTGCCACGGTCTACCTAGCAATAGATGACAAATATCCATGGGAATGACATCACACAATATTTCATCCTTATATCCTCCTATTTTAAATTCAACTAAACATTGTTTAGTGACATTTACTTGATGTCCTTTTTGTAGCCATGAAACTCTATATGGGCTTGGATGTTCAATAGTCTCCAGCTCCAAATTTTCTACCATCTCTGTAGAAACGAGATTGTCTGTGCTACCACTGTCCACGATGACTTTGCATACCCTGTCTTTGGTCTTGCAAGCAGTCCGAAAAAGTCTGTTCCTTTGGGCTGGGTTCTCTGCCTCCTTCTCCGGCGTTAAGAGAACTTTTCTCATCATCAATGATCTTCCGCCCTCAACATCTTCTACCTCAACATTCCGTCTTTTTTCTTCGGCAATGTGAGTTTCACCTCCTTCTTTCTTTCTATCTGGACATTCATAGGATTTGTGTCCATTTTTTCCATAGGTAAAGCATTTTATTTCTCCACCTCTGCCTCTTCCTCTTCCTTTGGTTCGAGGAAACGTATTTCTATTAGCATATTGTCCTCTCTGTGAGCTTCCACCTCTCTCAGTTTGAGTTTGAGGTTTCTTCCACTCTTCTTTAGGTTTCTGATTTTTGTCTTGGGAAATTGTTTTTCCTTTGGCTTGAATTTTGCCTTGACCTCTTTGACCTTGCTTTCAGCTAAGATTCTCTTCATCTTTCAGAGCCATCTGATAAGCATCCTCCACATTTCTAAGGGTTATCATGCTCATCTCATCTTGAATGTCGTATCTTAGAGCATTCATGTACCTGGAAACTTTTTCATCATCACCTTCTCGATGACCTGCTCTGATGTTTATCTTGTAGAATTTTTCAGTGTACTCTTTCACTGACATCAACTTCTGTCTCAAATTATGCATCCTCCGAAACAGAGTAATTTGATAATCCTTGGGTATGAATTTTTCCTTCATCTTCGCGACCATTCTATCCCAACTCTTGATTTTCTGCTTGCCTTTGTAGCATCTATCAGCCTGCAGTTCATCCCACCATAATGTTGCATGCCCTTTAAGTCTCATGAAAACGTGCTTGACCTTCTTGTTTTCCTCGACATCCTCATAGTCAAAATATTTATCCAGAGCTATAATCTAGTCTAGAAGCTCTTCAAGATCCAGGTTTCCTTCATATACTGGAATGTCCATTTTTGCTTTGGCACCTTTCCTAGCAACAACCCTGAATAGGTGTTCATCTGCTGCATCTTCAGCTGCAACTTCTTCTCCTTCATGTCCAGCTTCATCTTCACTGTCAGCCTCGCTGATATCCCTAGTGTTGACTGTGCACCTCTGTGCTGTCTCCATGGCATCAAGCCTGGCATGTAGTTCACGCATTTCTCTTTCCACCACTAGATCAGGCATTGGTTTGTCTCTCCTTCTCAGTGGCATGGCTGAGAAATATTCTTCCTTCCTCTGCTATAGAAAACAAAGAACATTTTCTGGGCTCTGATACCACAATTGAAGCAGACCCCCAATCCTCAGAATCGAGGGCTGCACAGGATCGTTCTAAATTTCCCTCCTGAGTCTGATTGACTCTTAGGTTCCTCCACAAGGAATCCTGCACACACACGACAAAAATGTTTTTCCACAGGTCCTTACGAGTATGCCCATGTGAAACAACACAAAGCACCACTCAACTCCCCTGACCAAAATGAAATGATCGCGCCCTTTTTTCTTATAAGGACTTTCCTTTTCTTTCCTTTTCAGGATTTCGGGTTTCGTGATTTCGTGAATCCTGTAGTCGAGGTTCTCGACCTTTCCACCTTTTGAAACCCAAAATGTCGATTTTCCCGAAATGCTTGGTCGTGTCCTCCTACACAGCTATATCGCGTTTCACAACTTCGGAAGTTCCAGAACAAGGAATCCTGACCTCTTGTCTTCACAACTGCTGAAATTCCCAAACCCGAAACATTCATCAAAAGACTGGTTTCTATCAGGACTTTTCACCTTTTTGGGGTTTCAAACTTTTCGATTTTGTGAGTCCTGATGTAAGGCTTCCGACTCCTTAACCTCCACAAACCCTGAACTCCAAAACAATATCTCCAACAGAATCAACAGCTATAAGCCTCCCTTTGATTCGACGACCCACGTGATTTCAGACTTTTGGGTATCGGGAGTCCAAGACTCTTGATCCTAGAACACTGTCCTCTCGGGTTCCCGAACCCCAAAACGCCGAATTGTCAAAACACCACTTCTCACTATTTTTTGTTTCGCAATTTCGGGGGTTCTCGTGTGAAGTGCCCGAATTACTGTCAATGGGAATGTCGAAATCCCGATTCCCGAAATGACGAAATACTACTTCACAATATCCTGGATCTCACAACTTCACAATTTTAAATGCAAGGGCCCAAGATCCTTATCCTCAGGACCTCCAGTATTCCGAATCCCGAAATGCCGAAATGATTTTATTTTTCCTGGGATTTCACGAACCGGGAGTTCGAAACTCTCGATTCCAAATCATTGTCTCCTCGAGATCCTAGATCCCAAAATGCCAAAATGCCAAAACACTCCTCCAAAGGTATTTTGCATTTCGCAATTTCAGAGCTTCTGATGTGGAGTACTCTACTCCTTGTCAACAGGAATTTTGAAAGGCCGCTTCCTGAAATTTTGAAATTCGTCCCTCCTTATCCACCTTGTAACTTCTATGGATCTTATGGTCCTCGTGATTTCGGGAGTTCTCCTCAGATAATTCCAAGCGTTCAATTTCCTCCTCAGGAACCTCTGGCTCAAAATCGACTCTGCGATCCTTCTCTGGGACATGACTTCTGCACAACAACTTGAGCATCCTACTTTCTCTTGAATGATTCAAAGGCCCTAGCCCTTCTGAGCTTTCCTCTGACAACTTCAAGTCACCAAAGAACTCCTGCATGCACTCCTTGCGGCAATCCTTCAAGTACTTCTGGGTATTTGAACTCACGACTCTATGAACTTTCTCTACAACAATAGTCCTTCAATCTCCTGGCCTTAGTTGATAATTTCTATGGTCTCAACCATCCTGCGCACACCTTGCATGACTTCTTTGCTTGTCTTGCACTTCCGCTGAAACGAGAACAATTGTATCCCTCCTGAGCTTTCAGAGATAAACTCTGAGCCTTCGTTAACGCACTCCTTGCGGACATTTCACTGCACTCCTTGCAGGAACTTCTCACTCAAGAAGAGAAACAATTGAAACTCATTTTCTCTCTCTCTCAGACTTCAAACAATTAACATGAAATCATACATAGATAACATAACAACAAATGCATGACAGAGAGGATAAAACAACCATAAGCAGATTAATTAGCATGTATACACATAAAGCATCATAACACCATGAGTCTGAATCAAAGCTTCATATATTAATTCAAAGCTCCTGTACATGGGGTTCTTCTCTACAACTCTCTGCTACAACTCTACTCTTCTCTATGCTAATGTGCTTAATTGATCTAATTCTGATTGATACAATGATACAAAGATGAGGGTGTCTATAGTCGTTTTCCCTCTTGTTCCTAATACTGACAAATCTAGAATTTAAATCTACCTACTTTCATTAACTGGGCATAAATTCCTCTACCTCCTACAGATGAGAGCAAATCGCTCATGATCTATTTACAATATGCAAGTATGCTTCCCTTTAACCATTACATCAATGCTTCAAAAACATTTCCAAAACATGTAAAGTGTGTGTTGCACCTTCCAGCTGTCTTCTACCTTCATGCTCGCTTGGTTGGCTGCTTGCGATGCTCCTACATCAGTAACACGCGTCGGTCACCGGCTTCTAAGCTACTCCACTCAACTCATTTAGAAATATTTATTTTGATAATGACAACCGAGGGTCGAACCAACAAGTGGAAAGGGGAATGAATATTGGTCATAGGTCATTTATTTACATTGATTGGAGTGTACATCATTCTGATTATTATATTATATATGTAACACGAAAGGAACAACTCCACACTTATTCAGGTTCTTGTTTTTTGTTTTATCACCGTTCGATGGTCTCGTTTCTGTGAGCAGTTATTAGTTTCAATCCTCATCATTTCGTTTTATCATTGCTCGACAGTATCCTTTCTGCCAGCAGGTATTATTATTCAATGCTCATCATTTCATTTATCACTACTCGACGAATACATTGTCTCGGCCCAACGACTATTCTTACATCTTCTTAACGAATCAGTGTATCTCTATTCAATGATTGACACTCTATACTCTACGTTTTTCATTTGAAAGCCTGTGATCTGTGGTCTCCCTCAGCTCAGCCATGAGTTAGTTCTCTGCATTTCCCACCTGGCATTACTGGGTCGTTACATTGGTCATGAATTCTAGTTAATTATTTTATTAGTTTAGAATTGATTTAAATTCCTTGAATTTCCTTAAGTGTAGAGTTAGCGATTGGATATATAGTGTCATTTTTAGGATTATTTATAACTCTTCATTGTTTTGAATTGATATTGATCATTTAATATTGCATTGGATTAAATCCATTGAATATAAAATAGGAATTCATTTTTGTTTTTATTAATGTTAGATGGACATGCATTGTTTTTAATCACCTTGGAAAAATAAATTATTTCTACATTCAATGCAAAAAGAAATAGGACTACATTTGTTCATTGAAGTTTGATTGCATCTGTTGAAGTTGTAAGGTAGTTGCATAATATTCTAGATGTAACAAAAGGGGTGTCAACAACATTGTCAATTATAATCAAGGCTTTATTCATAATTTTTAAATCAATTTCATTGCCAATACTAAGCAAGAGTGTGAAATTTGAACATGGTTTAAAAGTGCAAAATAACAACTTACAATTCTTGAACAAAATGTTTTCATAGTATGTGATGGAAATTGTTTAAAATTATATTTAGAATAGAGATGTTACTGAGTGTGGTAGCTTAGTACCAAAGGATTTTCTCATGAATAGATGCATGATGTTATATA
>JZKD02S0475260.1:180416-203530 GCA_000966675.3 Picea glauca
TATATTGTCACCTCTTGATTTCCAAGTGTTAACTAAGTTTGAGCACCAATTTTAATAGAAGAATCTTGTTAATGTTTGGTTGTTATTGATATCAAGAATGATCCTTTTACTATTGGCACCAGTACAATTTATTAATGTTGAGGAATTAATTATAGTTCTCTATTGCGCCTCTGATTATAGGTGTTGTTTGATTGGATGGATTGGGTGATTATTGTGTCCTTGAATTTTATTGAAGTATGACTGATTCTTTTATTTTATTCACTTGCGCCTTACGAAATAAAACCGACTCATCTTGCTCCTTGAATTGTTGATGCGGGTTAATGCATTAATGGGATGGAAACCTTGCGTGCACTATTTTTTTAAAGTAATGTTTAATTTTAGACCCTAGACTCCTTGCGCACAGTGGAACCCTGGTGTAAGGACTGATTAGAGACTTTATACTACTTGCAAATGATGAATTTATATGGTGGTGATTAGATTTCCTTACACAACCTATGTATACGGTTGCTTACCTTGCACATCCTCTTATGTGGTCATATGATGGATTATCAACCCTAGATGGCATCATTAATGTACTAACGAATGATGAATTAACAACTTTTATTGCACCATTAAATTATTAACGAACGATTGTTGTAGACTTCAGACTGCTTGCGCAAATTGAAAATGATATGATTTATGACGAGTCCTGCAAATGATTCCTTGTGTGCCATGTTAATTGATGTTTAGGGTTGATGGATTGAGGTGTCAACGATGTTGACAATTCATTATGATGTGTTAATTTTCCTAATGCCGCTTTAAAAAAAAAAATCCTGTTGTTGTCTCTCGGTTTTCGTAACGACGGGGTCATTACAAGAAGATGTTGAAAATTTAAGGATATGACTGGAGAAATAAGGGGTTGAACCATAGTATATAGTTTAATTGATGATTTATATCTATTATGGAAAATCAAAAATTTGTTTTCAACTATTCTCACTTATGAGAAGTATACTGAATTAGATATTTCCTATAAGAAAATGATTTCGTACAAGTATCCTTCAAATGAGGATTGGAAGGTTCTTATTCAGTTGGTGCAAGAATGAATCAACAAAACAACTACATGGAAGTGAGGAAATGCAAAAATCAACATCTAGAGTTAGTTGTATCATTTTCTATAGTTGTAAAGTCAAAATTTATTTTTGTATTTTGATAGCTAGAAACTATCAAGATACATTCCCCATAATGTAGTATTTTATCTTTGAAAATGGACAAATATATTCAATTGGATTTTTTCCCAAAATTCTCGCTTATCCTATGTGGGGATATCCTATTTCTTAAGGTGCAATGACAAAACCCACTGTAATCATTGAGATGGATATTAAGAAGCAACACAATTAGCCTATTTAAAATAAAGTATTGTTTATGATATTTGAACAACAACTTTTCCTTGACATGGTGAGGTTCAAGAGATGTACTTCACTAATGTTATATAATGTAAATATCAATTCCCATTTACTACTGATCTCTAGAATATCGATTGCATTTGTTACTTTATCAATGGTTACTAATGATTGTTATATACAATTGAAGTGGGCTTATAAAAAGGGCCTAATGATTGCTATAATTCCATTTACTTCATAGGTATGTTAAGTTTATCCATTATTTATTTAGTCTTATTTGACAATTTTAAAGGAAGTGTAATTCATTTTTTGCTTTGCAGATTTTGGAACCCCCTGCCAATCAAGTCTTTCTTGTAAACCTCCCAATCCTTCGACAATGAACATCCTTAGTTTACTAGTTGAGATCTATGCGTTTCCAAATTTGAATATGAATCTTAGATTTGATATTGAGGTACATAAGTCCCTTGGTATTTTAAAATATTTTAGATAAGGTTTGACTGAGATTTTATAGTTTTCTTTTACTTCAGATAGCAGACAAGCTTATGTATTTTATTTTTCAAGTATTATTTAAAACCCTAGGTGTATATACAAAATATGTGAAGCCTACTCAACTTCTCAAAGGTCATGCTAGAGAGGTTGAAGGAAATCTTGATTTTTCCAATAAATATATAGGAATTGTTCAGTAGCAAGTTGTAACTGAACATACCACTGGAACATGCTTATACTGAGAAGCGGGGGGGGGGGGAGTCTGGGTTAAATCCATATAAGATAATTTTTACTTTATTTAACCATTCAAAAAATATTCATTAGCTAAGAAACAATAATCACATATAATCACATATAAACAAAAATCATAATGCATATAGTTTAACATAGAAACCCTATCGGGAAAAACCATAAACTTATCTTTATAAATGTTTGTAGTCACCAACCTACTAAAGACACCAATTTTATTAACCAAGCACCAACTCAACAAGTTGTAGGCGCCAACATATTGGAGACACCAATCTCCTCAACTAAGCACCAACTCAACAAGATGTAAGCACCAACTTACTGGAGACACCTATCTCCTCAACTGAGCACCAACTCAATAAGACTTGTATAGAAACCAATATAATATTCTCATACACAGAGTACTTTCAACTTCACCTGCATGCTTCATTCCACAAACAATACTTCAAACCACAGTCACATGTAGCCTTTACGCCTTAATGAGCCTCATAACATTGTTCCTAGAATGTACTCACTAACGAAAATATCCATTGACGACAACATCCACTGATGACAACATCCACTGAAGACAACAACAAAACCTCAAAACAATGCACATGGAAACATAACAGACCTTTAGTCCTTCATATCCCACCTTGAGAACTAGAGATACCCTAAGAAAATCCCTTAGAATTCTCTTGTACATCTTTAGATCCAAAAAAGAGACCCCATCTCTTTTAGTGCACCTCAGATCGCTTCTGTGCACCTAGGACTTGATCACTTGCTTGGTTGCACTACAAATGCACCCATCTATCCTGCATTTATAGTAATTATGTCCCCACTTTCAAGGCCGACCTGTAAATATTGGCTGAATCGACCTCAATTTTCTCGATGGGTTGTCAAACGAAAAAATTCATATCTCCTCATTCCTAGGGAGTCAGAGGGAATGCCATATACAATTGGAAAGGTCTCAGAATAATATTTCCAACCATATAACTTGTTCTCCCATTTGATCTATGTATGTAGGGTAAACATTCCTTCAAATATAGGGTATCCAAACTGATAATCAAAAATCCAAAAATAATTTGATTCATAAGATTTTTGTGTGGAGATTTATTTTCAAAGATATTCAAAGAAACCATAGTATTATTATTCAATAGTCAATGTTTCAAATCCATATTAGGACCCATCTTCAAGACTTTTAAAGACTAAGTAAAAAAGAAAAAGATGAGCAAAGATAAATACTAAATCCTAAAGATAGAAGGAGGAAACCCTAGGAGTTGGATATATGAAACTATAAAATTAAATTAATGCAAAGGTTGTAATATTTAATTAAGTATTAATATTATTGTTGATATTTATGTTTTTAGAGTTTTCGTATTGAATTAAATCTTAATATTATTGTTGATAATTATGTTGTCAGAATTGATGATAATAGCGTTATTAATATTATTAAGAGTATTAATGTTAATAATAATGTTAAAGAAAAGCTCTAAAGTAACAATTAATAATAAATTTAGTATTACGATCTTAGGGGTTGGTGATAGGTAATATAAGTTTAAGTAATAAAGTAAATCAATACTATTTAATGTTTAATATGTATTAGTCATAATAATGTACTATGTAATAATATGTGATTTTTAAGTTAGTTTATAATTAATGTGCTAATTTATAAAGTGTTTAAAACTAAATAAGTCTTAAAGTAATAATATTAAAAGTGTTATAAGATTTTTTATGTTTTTAAATGTTAGTCGTACTAGAAAAAGTGCTAAGGTTATAAATTAATATTATTTAAAAGTACTAAGAGGGAACCTAGGAAACTAAAAAATGGTATTGAGGGAGACTGAACATAATAACCCTATAAACGTAAAAAACTTGTTACTCAAAGTATGAGAATTAATATTTAGTTTTTTTTAGTAAATTAAAGGGTTGTTAATATTAATTTAAGTATTTAGGTTATTATTAATTAATAAGAAGAACATACTGAAATTGATTTTAAAAATATTGAAAGTATGGTACTACGAAGGGGGAAAAAATGGAGAGTGGAAAGTGGAAGAACTAAGAAGAGAAGAAAATAAAACTAGGAGAACCAAGGTAACAAGGACACACCTAAGCTTCCTTACTTAATAAATCTATCGTGGATCAAATGAATCCAAATCTCATTGATTTCTAGATCATTGTCTATGTTCATGTTGATGGGATGCTTGAGGATTTCAATTGCTTCTCTAATTCGTCGTTTGAAGGACTAATCTTCCTTTTCTAGAATTTTAGTGTCTTCTAAGCACACACGTGCTTAGATGTAAGGGAGTACTCGACTAATGATGAGGTGCGAGTACATTCATTCTTGATTTCCACTCCATGTTATTTAATCCTAATATGAAAGGAATAACCAATTTCTCCGATGTAACATTTACCATGGGAACATTCTACTTTGTATACTCCTTTACATTTGTGATGGTCAAGCTTGTCTTTCATTGATCTCATTTTCTATTTGATGGTTTCTGGAGGTTTAAAACATGTCTTGATCTCTTTATTTCTCAGGACTTTTTCAATCCTATTAGTTATTCGTTGAATGTGAGGAAGGTAGGCAGTTGTACTGGGGGTTTGGTTGTTAAGGGAACTAGGTCTATCATTTGTTATGTCTAGGGATTTCTTTATTGCATTCTTAATGTCTTTGTCCCTGTAGCCTATGATCTTGAAGACTTTGGAGAGGTGTTTTTTCTCCTATTCTCAATGTTCTTTATCAGATAATCTTATAGCCCCTATTTCCAGAGTGTTAAGGACCCCTAAATTATAGGTGGGGTGATGATGGGATCTTGTGTGAAGGTAGTTCTTTGTGTGGGTATTTTTTCTGTAGGTTGTATGTCCAAGGTTCCCATCTTCTATCTGTTGATTAGTACACCTAGGAAGGGAATGCTACCGTTTTCCTCAAGTTCCATTGTGAATTTAATATCTTTAGAAATATTATAGAGATGTTGGAAGATTTTTTCTATTTCTTCTTTCCCATGGGGCCATAGTATGTTAGTATCATCAACAAATATCTTCCATATTAATGGTTTAAGAGGATACAAATCTAGGGATTTATTCTAAAAGTTTTCCATGAAAAGGTTAACCACAATGGGAGAAAGTGGAGATCCCATTGCTATGTCGCTTGTTTGTTCATAAAATTTTCCTTGATAGCTAAAGAATGTGGAACATAGACAAACCTTCACTAGTTTTGTTGTTTCTGGGTCTGTCACTTCTTTAACAACTTGGATGGTCTCATGTAGTGGTATTTTGGTTAATAGAGAGACAATCTCCATATTGCAATATTTATCTTGGACATTTGTAGGCCCCCCCTGTCTTTAACATCAATGACAACAATATTTCCAACAATATCCCCCTTTGTCATTGATGGCAATCCTTAGTCAATTCTGTAACACTCCCCCTATCCACAACTCTCCCTGTGTTTGCAATTCTTCCTCTATCTACAACTTCTCCGAACTTGACATCAATGGAAATAGGATGCTCCCCTTGAGCTTGCGCTTCCCTTTACTGATGAGATGAGAGGGATATCACTTCTAGATTATGTTCCATACACAAATTTTCTTCTTTGAATTCATCGAGTATGTATACATCACTTGAGGTTCTATTTTCATTTTCCACCAATATTCCTGAAGATGCTTTCCTTATCTCACACCCTTTATAATGAAATGTCAGGTTATATCATTGATCACACATTTAACTGAAACTTAGAATATTGTGCCTTAACCCTTCAACAGACAAGGCATTTTGTGTCTCAGTATTTCCATTATCAAGAATAACAATACCTTTTCCAAATATCCTTGCAGAGCCATTATCTCCAAAAGTAACCCTGCCTCATTTTTCTTCCTTCAAGGTGAGAAACTTGGTTTCGTCCCCTGTCATGTGTTTTGAACATTCATTATCAATGTACCATTGGTTCCCTTCATTCTAAGCATAAAGTATAAGTCCTTATTCTTCCTTCTTCTTGCTTCCTTTTCCAAATCTTTGTGTATTCTTCTTTATGTTTGGAAAGAACATCTTCTTCCTTATTTATTATGCTACTTCTATAGTCACATGTTATTTGCCCATATTTAGTGCACTTATAAAATTCAACATTGTAATCAATTAGAGAGAAAACGAATTGTAGTTTCTATCAGAAAGCCCATGAGAACTTCTAGTTTTGTTCGTCACATATTAATTCTTTTCATTTTTATAAGAACCTTTGTTTATATCTCTCACATGATCACTTCCTGCATAAGCTTTACAATATATTTCTTTATGACCAAATTTATTGCAAGAAAAACAATAGCCAAGAAAGAGATTTTGGTATCAATTTGTAAAAGGTATTCTTGGTGGAACAACTCTTATGAACTCATTCTTATGGGAAGAATCAAATTTATGTTGGTCATAATTTCCTTTCTTGTTGTTTCTTTCATTGTTGATGGAGCCTTTGAGAATATTGGCTTAGCTTTTAGGTCTTTATTCATTTTCTTTTATGATGGCTTTGTGACTTTAGTGATTGCATCTCCCTCAGAGGTATTTTGTTTTTCGTCGTAAACAATACCTATCTTGATGAATGATGAAATTTGGAAACTAAGAATATTATCTAAGATTTCAATACTCTTTCCAAACTTCAAGCTTATGTTCAATCGATCATTTTTTTTCTCTAGTTCCTTTCTTAAGGAAGCTATTTCAACTTCTAGCTTCTTTCATTTTTCTTCCTTTTCTTTCATCTAGCTTCTCACCACTTCTTCTATCCTTTTTTCCTCTTCTAGTTGAGTCTTGAATATGATCATTGTATTGTCTGTTTCTTCAAGATCACGATCCTCCTCTTCATATTTCTCCAATTTCTCTTTCTGCTTTTTATTCTTTTCCCTAAGTCTGTCTATTTATTCTAAGGCACTAATGAGTTCTACTTCAATATTCACTTCCTGATCAATGCATTCTTCTTCTTCTTCTTCTGATTTTTCTTTCTTATTGTATTCACTTTATTTATCGGTAGAATTTTTATCGATGGAAATGAAGACAAATTCTTCTTTGTGAATATCAAAAACATATCCATCACTTTCTTAAGACAAGCTACTATCTTATCTAATGTAAAAACTCTTCTTCTTAGTATATTTTCCTCTTTTGTGTCTATAATATTTGCTTCTATTGTTATGTTCTTCTTTGACATTATTTTCCTCATCATCACTCTCTTCCCTTTTTTTATATTCACATTTATGAACAAAATCCCCTACTCTACCACAAATAAAAATTATGAAGGGTAGCTTACCTTTGTGTTTTCCAGATCCTATTTTTAGGTTTCTCGCAAATTGCGCTTCTTCTATATATGATTCATACATAGAACAATCACAAAATTTGTATCCTTTTGTATTCTTTGATGCTTTGAAAGTTTCTTCCTTCCATGTTGGATTTTCTTTTTTTGTCCTCATCTCATATGTAGTGAGAATCCCATGCAACTCATCCATCGTTAGTTTCTCAATATCCTTCATCTCTTCAATGGCACAGACCTTGGCATCAGATCTTAAGTGGAGATACCCGAGAACATTTTGCACAATCACTTATTCTTCAAACTCCTCACCAAATCCTCTGATGGTGTTGAAAATTTCATCCACTCGAAGAAAATAGGTTGCAACATTTTCTTCATATTCCATTTTCAAACTATCGAAATGTCTTCTATGAGTTTGGAGATTTTACTTCTTCACCTTGTCATCACCTTCATAGATGTTTTGAAGTTTGTCCCAAATATCTTTTTTTGATTTACAATGCATCACCTTGGATAAATTATGATTCTGATAGACCACTCAATAAATCATTCATGGATTTTGCATTATGTTCACTAGGATTCTTCCCAACCACATCTATTGGTGGAGTTGTTGGGGTTGTATAACCATTCACAATTAATTTCCAAATATCAAACCCAAGAGCCATTATATAAGTCTGCATCCTTACACTCTAGAATGCATAGTTTGTTCCGTCAAACAATGGACCCTTGTTTGTGAAGAAACCTTCCTGACTAGCCATGTGTGCTCTGGAGATCTACCTTCTAGTGGTTAGATTGTTTCTAAAGGAACTCAATCTGATACAATTTGTTGAACTTATTATTATACTAAGAGGGGGGGGGGTGAATAAATATAAGATACTTTTTACTTTATTTAACCATTCATCAATCATTCATTAGTTGGTAAACAATAATCACATATAAACTCAAATCATAATGCATAGGGTTTAACATAAAAACCTAATCGAGAGAAAACCATAAACTTATCTTTATAAATGAATGTAAGCAACAACCTACTATTAAAAATATTGTAGGCACCAACCTACTGGAGACACCAATATCCTCAACTGAGAACCAACTCAATAAGACATGCATAGAAACTAATATAATATCCTCATACATAGAGTACTTCTGACTTCACCTGCATGCTTCATTCCATAGATAATCCTTCAAACCCAAGTCACATGTAGCCTTTATGCCCCAATGAGCCTCATGTCATCATTCCGAGAATGTAATAACTGACAGAAAAATCCACTCACAACAAAATAACAACCTCAAAATAATGCACATGGCAACATTATAGACCTTCATTCCTTCATAGCGTACCTAGAGAACAAGAAAGACCCTAAAGAAATCCCTTAGACTTCTCTTGCACACCTTTAGATCCCAAAAACACACCCTAGCTCCTTTAGCACACCTCATATCACTTATGTGCACCTCACACTTGATCACTTTCTTGGTTTCACTATAAATGTGCACATCTATCCTGCATTTATAGTAATTTTGTACTCACTTTCAGGGTCGACCTGTAAAGACTGGCTGAGCCGACATCAATTTTCTGGCTGGGTTGTCAGATGAAAAAATTCATATCTCCTCTTTACTAGGGAGTTATAGGGAATGAAATATATCATTAGAAATGTCTCATAATAATCTTTCCAACTATATACATTTTTCTCCCATTTGAGCTAGGTATGTCAGGTAAAAATTTCTTCAAATAAAGGGTATTCAAATTGATCATCAAAAATCCAAAATCCAAAATCCAAAATCTAACAAAGTTCACTCATATATTCTTACTGCAACTGATTATTTCACAAAATGAAAAAACTTTGTACCTTTTAAAAAGGCTTATTTTGAATAATTGATCACATTCCTCAAGAATAATATTTTGTCAATTTTTGGAGTTCTAGAAAAAACTTATAACTAATAATGGATCAATTTTCATTGGTTCAAAATTCACAAATTTTGTGGGGAATACGATATCATCATGGGACAATCACCAAATTATTATCCCCAAGGGAATGGTTTGGATGAGTCCAGGAATAAAACATTGATCCATATTATCAAAAGGATAATTACTGTAAAAAAGAGGAATTGGCATATAACATTATGGGTCAGTAGACTTACACCAAAATATATCACAGGGTTGTCACCATATACCCTAGTATATGTAAATGAAGAAAAAATGCCTATTCATTTGGAATTAAATGACTTGACTTACGTTGTGAATACATAATATGTTCAACAAGTTCCCCCCCCTACAAATAAGGTATTATCAATTGAAACATTTGGAATAACAACGAAGTGAGGCATTAAGAAACATGAGTCAAAGACAATAAACCATCGAAAGACATTTTGATGAAAGTGCATCAAAAATGAATCTTAAAAAGGGTCAGTTGGTGCTGTTATGGAATACGTAAAAATAAAAACCATCCCTACATACAAAGTTTCAATCGCTTTGGATTGGTCCTTCTATGATTGAAAAAGTTCTTAGGTACAATTATTATTTGTTAAGAGACATGAAATGCATAATCCAAATGTTTCCAATTAGTGGGAAACACCTTAAAATAATTTTCTCCTAAAAATTTGTCAATCACAATCTGTATATAGTTTTCCGTTATTGAACATATTTATTAAGTCTTTGTTTTCTTAAACTGATTCCATTTCCCAATGATCAGGATTCTGAAGTCTCAACAACTCACAAGGGGTTACTGTCCCATAGTTGGAGCTAGTTGTTGGTCCTCAAATGTGATAAAACTTGTGCAATCCCTTTTGTATACTCTTTTCAATTCTTCCCTACACTTAGAATTTTTTCGAAAAAAATGACACCGTGGGTCTAGGGAACTTCCTCTGATCATATTGTTCATACCTGTGACCCCGCCGTCCCAATCCACTTTTAATACTTATTTTTATTTCAAGTCTTACTCACCACGAGACTATGGTGATTTAATGATTTTCATATACTCTACCCCTGACCCTGTGATCCCATTTCCCCTCCATTCCATTACCCCACTGTTCTACCTTCTCGATTGTTCATCACCCCACGATAGTTTGTGTCTTGTATTATCACGTTCCCCAATGTACATTTAATACACATCTCCTGGAAATGACTAAAACTAGTTAAGTGTTAAAAGCCATTAATATTGGTGATATTCTCAAGACAACTCCTCATTAATTTTAATATTAATTTGCATTAACGATTCTTGAGTCAAAATCCCCAGAATGTATTAATAGAAACATGTATATTTTGATAATAACACTTTGAAAATAACTTTACATTAATTGGTTACCTTGATTAATTATGACAACCCAGAGAAAGGAACAGTTCTACAGAGATACTATCAATATACTTGGATGAGAATACCAACGATTTCAGTGGTCACGAGCATACATATATTAATATGCATTACCACTTTCAGAGAAGAGTTCAAACAAGATTTGGATGTCATGAATTTCATTAGCAGGACATGTTGCAAAAGTCTATGATTTCAAGGAGTTGATTTTGTTGTGCATTGATAAATTTGACAAGAATTAGACAATTGTTTGGTTACAAGGGAAATTGCCTATTTATTTATCCCCTTAATCTTTTAAGAGGATGCTTAGACTCCCAGAGCCGACGATAACTTTCAAAATCCTTGAAGCTGAAAAATTCTTAAAGAAAAAGAATGGAGCATTAAAGCTTCTACAAGATATGTCGAAGACCCAACAATTATTCCATAAGAACTTTCAAGCATTCAGGTGACTTCATTAAAAAATCCATATCAAGAAATGGCATGGTTATTTGCTAGAGTAGCCAGAAAAGAGTCTGTTAATACTCTTCCTAGTCTCACTCTATATATATTGTATTTTTCAATTCATGAAAACACAATGTTTGATTGGGAAAGGATCATTTCCAAAACATTTTCATTTCAGTTGGGATTTTTTTTTTTTTTACATGTCCTCATACTTGATTTTCGCCATTACATATTGTCACGTCTTCAAAGGCTTGCCTTTGTCTAAGAAGGTCAATTGTAAACTTGACCCTAGTCAAATGTGGTATCCCACACTTTGGAAGCATAAGGCCACATAATACTTCTATGAAGTGAACAATGCATTCATTTCTTCTTTTAAAAAACTTATTCATGGACCAAGTACATCTAGATTGTCTCTAGAAGCAACATCCTTCTTAGATAAGAGAGGAAGTTTTGAATCCATGGAGAATTTCATCATTATCAGGTTGTACTTCTCTCATGACAAACCCTCATATTTGTTGGACATATTGCAATTGATGTCAATAGTCGAAGTCATTGTTATATGATGATGAGTTTTTATGATGAATTGGCATTGATGTCAAGAATATCAATATGGTATTATCATTATATGTCTTTGAGATCCTAAAATATCAAGAGAAATAACATAGTAAGTTGCGCAGAAGACATGGCGTGAGGTGTAGAGGAGTCTACCTAAATCTCAAGAGAGGCAGTGTATTAGATTGCATGAGATCAAACCATGCATAGATACTTGTACAAAAGGAGTAACAAAGCACAAGGAAATCAGAGCTTGAGAGGGTTAGCGACTGAAGATCAGTGCATAAAAGAATGCACAAATAGTTATTAAAAGCTAAATATAAATAGTGATGAATAGATCAAAAGAAAGAATGTTAAATCGAAGCTCAGAAGAGATGATGCACATGAGCCTTGCATTCTTATTTTGGGACAATCCAGGATGAATCATGACTCTTAGATCAAGTGTAGTGCAAGGATAGTCTAAGGTGTACTAAACAACAAATAATAAGCAATCATTGTAGTATCATGACTTATTAGGTAGGTAACCACTTTGAAGGGATTAAACTACCTTGGAGTTCTAGTAACCCAGAATCTCGAAGAGCCAAAGCTCCAAAGTAATATCTGACTGTTTGTCAAGAAGGAAGATTCATAGTCAAGATCCTAAAAAGCGCACAATGAGAAGAATGTTAACAAAACACCTTGTTGAGGTTGTGTGTACCATCCACTCAACTGCAGATAAAAAATCAATCATCTGATCTACTTCAAAGAAATGCACTTTAGAGGGATTGAACCTCTCAGAGTTCGAGTAGACCAGAGCCCTAGAGTCATGAATGGCCAAAATGAATCTAGACCATTGATCTAAGTACTGATCACAGTCGTTGGATCAAGGATTCATATGAACCTACAACCGTCAACACATCAAGAGATCCACGTCAGCAAGGACACATGGCACAATCAGATTGACAAGTGTCTAGGTCTAGATGGCACTTTAGGTTATGTAAGTCATGAATATAGGTGACACATGGTAGCCACTCAGCCAGTTCCACATCAGCAGTGACATCAAAAAGTTACATCACTTTAGTAGTTTTCTCTTCGGGGGAAACCAATGTCTACCACCAACAACTACTCGAAGCGTCGAAGAACCAAATTCAATGCTAACCATTGATCTAATATCCTCCATATTCTCACATAACCATTATATCAAAACATGATGTAATAACTCCCATATTGACCACTTTAGCATTGACCAACTCCTATGGAAATTGGAACGACAATCACACGGACCTCAAAAACCCCAAAGTCTAGAAGTCTAGAAGTAAATAATGGTCTTCCATCTCAATATTTGCTTAAGTCACAACCATTGGATTAAGCGATGGGAGGATAGGCAAGGATTGAAGCTAGACCATTGATCTAGTTCCAGGATTCATACTAACCATTGGATCAATCCTTGTGAGAGGTAACCACTTCGGTAAGTTGAAACTCCAGAAGTTTGGATGAGATAGAAATC
Organism: Picea glauca; assembly: GCA_000966675.3. Lineage (NCBI taxonomy): Eukaryota > Viridiplantae > Streptophyta > Pinopsida > Pinales > Pinaceae > Picea > Picea glauca. The sequence goes on from JZKD02S0475260.1 coordinate 193,563, forward strand.
ATCCAAAGGTCGAAGTACCAGAGGACTAGGTTCCAACCCACAGTCATGGGTTACGAATACATAATCCATGAGGCACTGGGAACATTTATTAACTTAATAATCCCACGATCTTGCGAAGATGGTCACATGTAAATGGTTTGAAGGAAGTTCCTATACAAAACTTGATTTCTGCAACATTCATAGATATAAAGGAAATCGATCCATACATGTGATCGATTTACGAAAATAGGTCAAATGGTTTTTAAAAGTATATGAAGGTTAGAACTCATCATGGCCTTTCTGGTGATAGGAGGTATGGATAGTTTAAAGTTGAAGACCTGGAATGATGGTTAATGGTGGTCCCAAAGATGTTGTTAATGGACAAGTTAGTTGTAACTTGTGGCACAAGTCGGCCCTAAAACTAAACTAGAGTTGAGAATGAATGAGTATAAATAAAACTAATCTTGGTTCATTTGATGGAAGTGAAAAAGTAGGTGAATAAGTGCATCTGCAATTGAGGTCGGTAATTTCTGGTATGGTACGAAATTAAGAGAGAAGATGAAGTGAAGAAAGTGTGAAATTTAGAGAGAAGATAAAGTGAAGAAAGTGCGAAATTAACAGATTAGATGAAGTCAAGAAAGTGTGAATTTCAGAGAAGAAGATGAAGTCTGGCGATGATCATTTGTTGTAGATCTCTGATCATGAGCTAGAACAAATACAATAAATGAATGATTGGTATTTGGGTTGGTTGTACTACTAGATGAACTCTAGTTGGATATATTTCATTCTATCAACAAGCTTTGTCTTGCTTGAGAGTTGGTGCTCTCATAGGAGTTGGTGCTTGGAAACCCACGTCACTGTAGTCACATATATAAAATAATAATAATTTTATACAGACATATGGTATCTCTTGTGTTCATTGTGCTTATGAATTGATTTCTCTTAATGTGTAAAATTATGTTTTGAAATAGTTTCTAACTTGAAAGAAGAAAAGTTGTAAAATTCCACACACTAATTCACCCCCCACTCTTAGTGTGGTTGGTGTATCCAACAATTGGTATCCGAGCGGGTTCCTTCAACAGAATTTAAACAATGGAAGGTAGATTATGAATAAATGGATGGACAAATGGCTCTCTCCACAATTGAAGCTCCCTTATTTGATGGAACAAATTATTATTCATGGAGGGAAAAGATGAAACAATATTTGAAGTCAAGAGGATATGAAGTTTGGGATTCAATAGTAAGTAAGCCTTGTCACTTAACTACCTCAAAGAATCTATCCAAGTTTGCAGCCCAAAGAAGAGTAAGGAAGAACAATGAAGTGGCATTGAAGATTATTCTCAAAGGACTATCAGATACCATCAAAGCAAGCATGGGATTATGCACATCCTCCAAGGACTTATGGCTGAAGTTAGAGAAGATGTATCAAATCAAAAGAGAAGACACATAAGACATTCCTATCAAGTATGAGAAGGAATACTCGACCATCAATAAAGGTAAATACTCTCCACTATCTTATGATTGCAATAATGTTGATATTGAATTCTCCCCTGAAAGAAAAGAAGAATATTCTGATACAATAGAAGAAAGTTCTATTATCATTTATCCCACAGAAGAAGTAGAAGAAGAACTATCAAAGGTTAAAGATAAATTTGATTGGGGTTTTGGTGAATACAACTATGACCATGATTATTCATACTATATCTATCTTTATGAGTACACTAAAGAATTTCTTGAAAAGAATCAAAAGAATATCTTAGAAATAAAGGAAATGTTCAAAGACAATGAAAAGGTCATATTTGAGCAAGATATTCAGTTAAAATAAAAAGAAGAGGAGATCAATAAATTGAAGAATGAAATCAGTATGTAAAAGAAAAGAAGAAGGAATATGATGAGATTAGAAATCAAAATCATATCTTGGAAATAAAGAAAATGCTCAAAGACAATGAAAAGGTCACATCTGAGAAAGATATTCAGTTAGAAGAAAAATAAGAGGAGATTGAGAGATTGAAGAATGAAATCATTCAAGAAAAATAAAAGAAGAAGGAAGATGATCGATGAACTTAGCATAAACCCTTCATATATAAAAGAACTAAGAGAAAGCAATGTCAATTTGAAGACCCAAATTGAAGAAGACAAAAGAGGAGAGGAGGTAGTGAGGAACCAGTTGAACGAAAGGGAAGATTCATGTCATAATCTGGAAGAAGAATTTGTAAATCTTAGAAAGAAAGTTGAGAAGTCAAACACCCATGTCAATTTCTTGAACAACTCTATGACCTTGGATGAGATCTTGGATAGTCAAAGATCACCGAATGATAAATACTGTCTTGGATACAACAGGGAAGAAATTGGTACTCCTATGAAGCTTGATGTAGGTCCTTCATTTGTAAAGGGTGAAGACAGGTCTAATGCAGGTCCTTCATTTTCAAAGAGTGAAGATAGGTCTGATGCAGGTCCTTCATGTTCAAAGAATGAAAGAAACACTACAATCTTCGGAAGATCAAATCAAGGAAGACATCAAGAAGCTACTCCTACACCTCAAAGCAGGTTTAGAAGAGATACACCTTCAAGGTTGCGTCAAAGGGGCAGGCATGAAAGTGTTTTTAATGGTCATTGATTTTATTGTAATGAATATGGTCATAAAACCTTGGATTGTAGGCATCATGGAAGAAAACAAGTTGGAAGGTTCAACAACATTGTAAGATGTTGGAAACACAATCTTGTTGGACATATTGTTGCACATTGTTACACTATGAGATGATACCATTGTGGTGAATTTGGCCACAAAGACCAGGACTGTTGGAACTCAAGGAGAAAGTCAATGAGAAATGATTCATACAATACGACAAGAAGAGTAAATTAAACATGGAATAAAAATGAAATTGCAATAATAGAATATCAGAGAACAAAGGTCAAGAAACCAGGAAACTCACATATGTGGATAGAAAAGATTGAACAAGTGAACATGAGTGAAGTTAATTGTTGCACAAAGAATTGTCGTAATGCAACAAGAAGAGTATAAAAGTCTCTCAGATGAATTTAGAAGCATTGTACAGTAGAGAACCAATGGAAAGGTCCAAGTATTGTTTGATAAGTATGAGCTACAATTGCGTAATGTTCCAGTGGGGCAACAATATCCATTGCAACAACAATATGTTGTATATAGTGGTATACATGGCATCTTGTAGAAATGAGAGGGGGATAGTCCTTGTCAGGGAGAGAAGTCAGAGGCAGAGAGAGCAGATTGACATGGGGATTCATTCAATTAAGACATACATAGATTAATCATATGAGGAGAAACCCTTTTAAATTGATGTCAAAGGGGGAGAGTAACTTTAGAGGAGAGAAGCATCATCACATGGGGTGATTTTGTATGAAGTTGGTGTGTTACCATCAATGACAAAGGGGGATATTGTTGGACATATTGTCATTGATGTGTTGTCATTGATGTCAACAGTTGAATTCATTGTTATGTGATGATGAGATTTTATGATGAATTGGCATTGATGTCAAGAAGATAAATATGGTATTATAATTATATGTCTTTGAGATCCTAAAAGATCAGGAGAAATAACGTAGTAAGTTGCGCATAAGACATAGCGCAAGGTGCAGAGGAATCTACCTAAAGATCATGAGAGGCAACATATTATATTGCACGAGATCAGAGCATGCATAGATCCTTGTACATAAGGAGTAACGAAGCACAAGGAAATCAAATCTCAAGAGGGTTAGCCACTGAATATTAGTGCATAAAAAAATGCACAAACAATTTTTAAAATATCAAGAGAAATAGCGATGAACAGATCAAAATAAGGAATGTTAAATTGAATCTTAGAAGAGATGATGCACATGAGCCATTCATTCTTATTTCTGGACAATCCAGGATGAATCATGACCCTTAGATTAAGTGTATTGGAAGGATAATGTAAGGTGTACTAAGAAATCGACAACAATCAATCACCATAGTATCATGACTTATTCGGTAGGTAACCACTTCGAAGGGATTGAACTACCTTGTAGTTCTAGTAACCTAGAGTCCTGGAGAGATGAAGCTCTGAAGTAAGATCTAACCGTCCGTCAAGAAGGAAGATTCACGGTCGAGATACTAAAAAGAGCACAATGAGAATACCATTAACAAAGCAACTTGTTGAGGTTGCATGGACCGTCCACTCAATTGCAGATAAAAAATAGACCATTAGATCTACTTTAGAGAAATGCACTCTGGAGGGATTGAACCTCTCAGAGTTTGAGTAGCCCGAAGCCTCAGAGTCACAAATTGCTGAAATTAATCTGGTCCATTGATATAAGAACCAATCACAATTGTTGGATAAGGGATTCATATGAACCTATGATTGTCAACACATTAGGAGATGCATGTCAGCAAGACTCTGTCAATAAGGACATGTGGTGCAATCATATGGTGACAAGTGTTTAGGTCTAGATGACACTTTAGGTTACATAATTCATGAATCTAGGTGACACGTGGAAACCAATAATCCAGTGCCACATGATTGGTGATGTCAAAAAGTTACGTCACTCTGAGAGTTTGTCCTTTGGGGGAAACCAACATCTACCACCAACAACTACCTGAAGCATCGAAGTCAATGCTAATCGTTGAGATAATATCCTCCAGATTCTCACATGTCTGTTATATCAAAACATAACGTAAGAACTCCCATGTTGACCACTTTAGAGTTGACCAACTCCGGAGGAAATTGGAACAACAATTACCCGAACCTACAAACCCCCGAAGTCTCGAAGTAAATAATGGCCGTCCATCTCAATATTTGATTAAGTCACGATCATTGGATTAAGCAGTTGAAGGATAGGTAAGGAATGAAGCTAGACCGATGATCTGGTTCTTGGATTCATACTAGCCATTGGATCAATCCTTGTGAGAGGTAACCACTTCGGGAAGTTGAAACTCTAGAAGTTTGGATGAGAGCGAAATCGCCTGAAGGCTAAAGTACCGGAGGACTAGGTTCTAGCCCCAGGTCATGGGTTACAAACCTATAATCCATGAGGCGCTGGGAACATTTCTTAACTTAAGAATCCTGTGGTTTTGCGAAGATGGTCACATGTAAATGGTTTGAAGGAAGCGCTTCTACAGAACTCAATTTCTGCAACATTTGCAGAGACAAAGGAAATCGATCCATACCTGTGATTGACTTACGAAAATAGGTCAGATGGTTGTTAAAAGAATATGAAGGTTAGAACTCATCGTGTTCTTTCTGGTGATAGGTGATATTCTGGGTTTAAAGTTGAATACTTGGAATGATGGTCAGTGGTGGTGCCAAAGATGTTGTAAATGGATAAGTTAGTTGTAACTTGTGGCACAAGTCATCCCTAAAACTAAAATAGAGTTGAGCATGAATGAGTATAAATACAACTAAGCTTGGTTCATTTGATGGAAGTGAGAAAGTGGGTGAATAAGTGCATCTGCAATTGAGGTTGGTAATTTCTAGTATGGTGCGAAACTCAGAGATAAGATGAAGTGAAGAAAGTGTGAAATTTAGAGAGAAGATGAAGTGAAGAAAGTGCAAAATTCATGGAGAATATGAAGTGAAGAAAGTGTGAATTTCAAAGAGAATATGAAGTGAAGAAAGTGCGAATTTCAGAGAAGAAGATGAAGTCTGGTGATGAGCATTTGTTGTAGATCTCTAATCATGAGCTGGAAAAGATACAATAAATGAATGAATGGTATTTGGGTTGGTTGTACTACTAGATGAACTCTAGTTGGATAGATTTCATTCTATCAACAAGTTGCATCTTGTGGCAAGTTGAGTCTTGCAGAAAGCTGAGTCTTTCTTGAGAGTTGGTGCTTTCCTAGGAGTTGGTGCTCCTTACTTCAGTTGGTGTTGGGAAAACTGCCGTGACTATAGTCACATATATAAAATAATACAAAAGCTTATACAGACTGTTATCACATGGAGTTTTTTTGGGTCAATTCATCCTTAGGTTTTTTATTTTTATCCTTAGTGTTGTTTAAGTTTTACTTTTGACATCCTCCTTATAATCTTCTTAGGTCTTAGCAAAATAAATTTAAGGTTGATGTTGGCCCAATCCCTTGGTTTATGTCTTCATCTTTATGACATGGTTAGACAAGCCATCGTCCTTTTGCCTCCACCACTAACCTGACATGTCATCACTTCTAAGATGTGCTTAAATCCCTCCACTTTGTCCCTATACCCATTAGAAGGTCAAATCAAGTTCGTTTTGTACGCTTCCATCTCATCAGGACATTTTGTAGCACATATCAAGTACACTTTTCTCTCTTCACCATAATTTCACTTTTTATGCTTTGTCAGCCGATCTCCTCATTTTCATCATTCATGTTTTTAAGGAAATTATCTTGGATTGCATCATTTAAAGATTTTCTATTTGTTTTCCCAAGATTTCAAATTGTTCCTAGCTCGATGCTATAATTTTTTTTTTTTTCAGACATGTGCTACATAATTTGTTGCAAATTGGTTGGCGAAGGTGAATTGGAAGTTAGACCAGTTGCATGGGAGTTCATCCAATCTCAAGCATATAAAATTTTAATCCACAACCTCCATGTACTTCATGATATTTTTAAGCCCTGTTGAAGAACAGTTAAAGGCTGTGGTTGTATTTCCTCTCATAGGCACTGCAAATTGGTGAATCCACGCTACCAACCATCCCTTTTACCTTTGTTGTCACAATTCTTAGCCAACTACAGAGCTCTCAACTTATTTTACTAAATATTGAGTAAACCTTGTTTTCAAGCGACCATGCCCATCTCTTATTTGGCTTTTGTTGCCTATGCTGTGAATTCTATTGCGAATCCCCTGTTTTGGCACTGCAAATCCTATGCAAAAACTCGACACTATTATCCACTTACCTATTAACATATACCAATTGATTTCCATTAAGATTTCCATTTTAATTTCAAGTCTAAGTCCATCTCTGTTGGAAATTGAAAAGAGCTTTGCTGATAAGTTATGATGATTTTGCAAAATGATGGTGAAGTGTTAAACTAAATATTTTGAAACTTTTTTTTCTCCTTGCTTCTCCATTTTTCCTATATGGTATTCTTCCATTCCTAACTATCAACTTCCCTTTCATAATCATAGAGGTCAAACATGCTGAAGAAAATTAAAACGCTAGATATAAGTCGGCTATGAAAAAGGCTATCCCTCCAAACCCTAAGACCTATGTCCTTCTATTTTGCCTCTTGCATCACTCAGATTATTGTATTAGTTTTATTCCTATAAAAACAAATGGATACTCCACAACAAAAGAAGTCTCACAAGGGTGGGGGCATAGTGAGGACTGAACCCTATGACATGCAACTATTTGTTGTTGAACCTCTGATCAGAGAGGTCTTCCAAAGAGTGGGATGTTTCAATTTCTATCAGAAGATGCAGAGGGGTCACCCTGAGGTAGCTAGAGAGTTTGCCTTGAATTTTTATGGAACAAAAACTAAGGTGGGAACTCTTGAGCTTGAAGTATCTAAAGAAACCATAGAATCAACTACTGAGATACCAAACATTGGTGAAAGATGGTTTAAATCCATGAATCTAAATGCATCCTTCTCTAAAGAATTCCTTAAACCAGAATGTCAGGGAGATAACCTATCAAAGGGAGTGCCTAGGGGCCATATGGTTGAGGGATTTGACAAGATGTTAAGGGTGATGAAAAGATATTTCACCTCTGAGGGCAAGTTCAATATGATTTATCAGTACCACATTAGACTTTTGTTGCATGCCACTGAAAAATACCTCATGAACCTCCCTTTCTATTTGTTTAGAAGCATTGGGAAAATGGATGACGGGGTTCAAGCCAAGTCCAAGGCTATCAAAAAAAGTGTTTTTCACTCAAGGTTGATTAAAATGCTTGTGATGGAGGAGTTGAAGAATAAAAACATTGATCGGGATCAGCTCATTGCCTCTACACATTTGCAATTAAAATTTTCTCCTACTCCACAATCCAAAGTGGACAACCCTCTTCAAGCTGATAACACTATACATACAGAGACAAGTAGGAAGAGGAAGAGAAAAGACATTTCTAAAAGTGATGAGGCTCCTAGGGGACAAGAAGAATAAGGGGGATCTCATTACTCTCCATAAATGGATTTTTCACCCCAATTAGCTCCATAATCAACAGAAACTCCATCAACTAAATCCATAGGCAAAAAAGGAAGGAGGTTACTCTTCCCCTCACCAACTATTGTAGTTGAAGCTAAAGCTAGGAGGCCCTTCACCGAGTCATCATCCAAGAAGGAAAATGTTGAAAAAGAGGTCATAACAAAAGATCCTATCAAGAGAAAGGGTAAAGATAAAGTTGAAGATGTTAAAAAACATATTGAAGTCATAGACATAACCACTCCCTCTGAAAACCCTACCTTCAAAAGACTGATTAGTCAGCTAAGAGAAGACATAAAGGAGATTGCTAAATTGAAGGGAGAAGGATTGAATGAGAGAAAAAGGTTGAAATATCTGATGGATATGTATCTGGACACTATTGATAAAGCCAAGTTTACATCAAAGAGATTTCTGCCCCTCCATAGGTAGCTTAAGAATTTATATAGAAAAAACAGGGATTTACAAGCTCAGATCAAAAGACTTAAGTTGAAGTTGCATCCTTTCAAGGAAGAGTTATCCCAAATAAATTTGAATGTGTTGACCCAATCTACCACCAGAAGGAGTACTACACTCAAGAAGTGAAGTGAAATGTCTTAAAGAATCTCAGTTTTGATAGTGTTTATCCTTGCATTTTGAAGATTGTGGGGAAAGTATAATGCCTATAGCTGAGTTTTCACTCATACACCATATTATGAGGCTTCTATAGGCTTACTTAACTATGGGAATTTTTTTTGGGTGTTTTTGGCTCAAACTGGACAAATTGGATAGCTACAGGACATTTTGCAGTGCCCAACGCTGTGAACTAGTCTACAAAGTCGGAAGCTACAAACTTTGCTGTGAAATCCATTGCGAACTGGATGATATAGTCAACGCTAGAATATTTGTTGCAAACTCCTATTTTGATGGGTTCAAGAGGATCAACGATCACCATATGGATTGAGGATCATGGTACAACTATTGGGAGGTCAATTAAAGTTGGAGGATACCTGGAAACAAAGGAAATGCGCTCAAAGGACACCTCATTATGCAAGATTAAGGTGTTAGGATAGTTGCCAACATTAGCCTTTTTTATAGTAGTTTGTTTTTTCCACTTTGTAGAGGTGTAAGATTTTTAGTTTTAGATGAAAGAATCCTATGTTAGAGGATGAACTCGCATTATATGCTATCATTCCCTTTCTAGGATATAAAGGCAACATTATAAGACATTTGGTGGGTTCGAATGGTTGATGTAAAAGACCTTTTTAGTGATTTTAATGAAACAAAGCCTACTCTAGTTTTTGATGTATCATACTTGATGAAATCTTGTTTAATGGAAGTTAGTTTTTTTTTTTCCATCTTATCTCTCTCACTCTGAAATTGTATTGTCATTGAAGGTTTCAAATGATATTTTGTAGATGTATGACAATGTATGTTTGATTGTGATACTGTTATAGCTTTCTCATAGTTTTGTTCGCTTGGATTTAATAAGTTCTTGTATCTAAATAATTTCTCTCCTTCGCCTACTAGCATAGCCTGAAGCTAGTGTTAGACTCACTTCATTTTCTTACTAAGTCTTTATTTTATTCACACTAATCTTCAAAACCTTGATCTAAGTTAAACAAGATCTCTTTTGCTAAAGCATTTCATCTATAATTTCCTATGTTTTGACATTGCTGAACTGAGTTTTATCCATTTGACACCCCATTTTAAGACTGATCTCATAAACCTATTGATGGGTATTGAGGTTTCACTTTATCATTCAAAGTGTAACTTTCACTGCTAACACAAACATATGGTATCTCTTGTGTTCATTGTGCTTATGAATTGATTGCTCTTACTGTGTAAAATTATGTTTTGAAATAGTTGTTAACTTGAAAGAAGAAAAGTTGTTAATTTCCACACACT
>JZKD02S0475260.1:210282-223643 GCA_000966675.3 Picea glauca
CTAGACTATGTGATACTTTTGAAGCCAATTAACATATTGCTGAAGAGAACAAAAATTCAAATGGACTCAGGAAATTCAAGCAACATTTACGAGAATAAATAATACAATCACTACTGATCCATTTCTCTTTATCCCAAACTTTGATAAATATTTCATATTATTTTCATTTGTTTCAAAATAAACTATTACTTCCATATTGACACAAAGGAATTCAAAAGGAGAAGAATTACCAATAAGTTTTATGAGCAAAACATTACATGATTATGAACCAAGATACCCAGAGATAGAAAAACAAGCCCTCTCTTTGGTTAAAGAAGTATCTCATTTCAGGACATATATCTTATCATCTCATGTCATAGATTATGTCTTGATCTCTCCAATAAATATATTGTTTAATAAATAGCTAAGAGAAGGAAAATAGGAAAATTGAATTTCCAAAATCCAAGAGTATGATATCAAAATCAAGCCTCTAAAAGCGGTCAAGGGATAATGATTATAAAAGTTAATGACATGAATTGATGCAGTAAATCTAGATATATCTATTTCATCAGGGTCATCATTGTCGATGTTAGAATGGTATAAAAACATAATCTTTTATTTTAAGTCTGGTTAGTTTCCCATTGGTATGTATTTAAAAGAAAGAATATTATTCAAAATCAAGGCCAATCAATATGTATTAGTTGTTGAAGTTTTGTTTCAAAGAAATTTTGATGGAACATTATTAATATTTATCGATTCCACAAAGGATCAAAAGGTTCTACAAAAAATTCATGAAGGTATTTGTGGTAGAAATTTTTCACCCTCAACAACTTCCCATATAATCACGAGAGAAGGCTATTATTGTCCCATCATTTTTAAAGATTCCTACTCAATTATCAGAAAATGCATTTATTGTCAAACAATTTCAGGAAAGATGAAGAAAGAAACAATGCCATTGCATCCTATAACAATTGAAGATCCTTTTACACAATAGGGTTTTGATGTTATTGGACCAATCAATCCAAAATCCAACAAAGGTCACTCATATATTCTTACTGCAACTGATTATTTCACAAAATGAAAAGATGATGTACCTATGAAAAGGGATCATTTTGAATAATTGATTACCTTCCTCAAGAATAATGTTTTGTAAATATTTGGAGTTCCAGAAAAACTTATAATTGATAATGGATCAATTTTCATTGGTTCAAAATTCATAAAATTTTGTGGGGAATATGGTATCATCATTAAGAAATCATCAAATTACTATCCTCAAGGGGATGGTTTGGCTGAGTCCATGAATAAAACATTGATCCAGATTATCAAAAAGGTAATTAATATAAAGAAGAGGAATTTGCATATAAAGTTGATTGATGCATTATGGGCTAGTAGACTTACACCAAAAGATAGTACATGGTTGTCACCATATACCCTAGTATATGGAAAGGAAGTAAAAATGCATATTTATTTGGAATTAAATGCCTCGACTTATGCTGTGAATACATAAAATGTTGAATAAGTTCCCCCTCTAAAAAGAAGGTATTATCAGTTGATACATTTGGAAGAGCAATGAAGTGAGACATTAATAAACATGAGTCAAAGACAATAGACCATCAAAAGACATTTTGATCAAAGTGCATCAACAAAAGATTTTCAAAAGAGTTAGTTGGTGTCGGTATGGAATAAGGAAAAAGAAAAACCATCCCTGCATACAAGGTTTGAAGCGCTTTGGATTGGTCCTTATATGATTGAAAAATTTCTTGGGTACAACTATTATTTGTTAAGATACATGAAAGGTATAGTCCATATGTTGCCAATCAATGGGAAACACCTTCAAATATTTTTCTCCTAAAAAATTCTTAGTCATAATCTGTATATAGTTTTACATTCTTGTACATATTTCTTAAGTCTTTGTTTTCTCAGACTGAATCCATTACCCAATGATCAAGATTCTAGATTTTCAGCAACCCACAGGGGGTTACTGTCCCATAGTTGGAGTCAGTTGTTTATACTCAAATGCGATAAAATTTGTGCAATCTCTCTTGTATATTATTTTCAATTCTTCCCCACACTTAGAAATTTTTTTATGTTGTTGTGGGTTCATCTAGCCTTGTTCAAACTTTTGTGACCCAAAACATATACCATTAACTTTTGTGGCCCACATTTGCACCTATACTTAGAAATTTTTCAAAAAGAAATGACACCAAGAGTTTAGGGCACGTCCCTGATCATTTCGTATGTACCTGTAACCCCGCCATCCCAATCCAATTTTAATACTTAGTTTTTTTTCAAGTGTTACTCACCACGAGCCCACACTGATTTTATGATTTCCATTTACTCTACCCTTTACCCAACAATCTTGTTTCCCTTCCATTCCATTACCTCACCACTTCACTGTCCCAATTATTTGTTACCTTGTGACAATCTATGTATTGTCTTATCATGTTCTCCAATGTACATTTAATACACATCTCCTGAAAATGACTAAAACTAGTTAAGTGTTAAAAGTCATTAAAACTGTTGATCATCTCGAGACAACTCCTTGTTAATTTTAATATTAATTTGCATTAATGATTATTGAGTAAAAATCCTAGGAGTGTATTAAGATAAACAAATGTGTTTTGATAATAACACTTTGAAAAGAATTATACATTAATCTATCATCTTGATTAAGTATGACAACCCCGAGAAAGGAAAAATCATGTTGAGATACTATCAACCTACTTGGATGAGAACACATAGTTTAGTGGTCATGAGCATATAGATATTACTCTTCATTACCATTTCCGGTGAAGAGTTCAAACAAGATTTAGATGTTAGGAATTGCATTAGCAGGATGTGTTCCAGAAGTTTACGATTTCAAGGAGTTGATTTCATGGTGCATTGATAAATTTGACAAGAATCATAGAATTATTTATTTACAAGGGGAATTGCCTATTTATTTAGCCCCTTCAGTTTTTAAGAGGATGCTAAGATTCCCAGAGTTGACGATAAATTTCAAAATCCCTGAAGCTGAAAACTTCTTGAAGACGAAGAATGAAGGATTAGAGCTTCTACAATATATCTCAAAGACCCAACAATTATTCTAGATGACCTTTCAAGCACTTAGGTGAGTTCATTAAAAAATACATATCGAGAAATGACACAGTTATTCACTAGAGTAGTTGGAAAAGAGTCTATGAATACTATTCTCAAGATCGCTCTATATATATTGTATTTTTCAATTCATGAAAATGCAACGTTTGATTACACAAGGATAATTTCCAATGAATTATCATTTTAGTTGGGAAATTTTAGAATTTTTTTTTTTTTTACATGTCCTCATACTTCATTTTCGCCATTACATACTATCACATATTCAAAGGATTGCCTTTGGCTAAGCAGGTAAACTCGACCTTGTTTGAATGTGGTATCCCGCACGCTGGAAACATAAGGCGACATACCACTTCTATGAAGTGAACAATGCATTCATTTATTCTTTTAAAAATAACATTCATGGACCAAGTACATATAGATTGTCTCTAGAAGCAACATCCTTCTTAGATAAGAGAGGAAGTTTTGAAGCCATGGAGAATTTCAGTATTATCAGGCTCTACTACTCTAGTGATAAACCCTCATATTTTCAATATTATGTTTATGATAAGATATTTGTATTTGAAATATGCAAGCAATATAAATTTTGTTCTCATTGTTGATACTGAGAGGGGGGTGAATTAGTATCAAGTACAATTTAAAAAAAAATTAAACTTATACTTAAACCATTCAATTATATCCAATGAGCAATGAACAATAGTATAAGAGTTACATCAATACACCACAATACACCATGCACAATATATGAGAAATACCCAATAGTTATTGGTTAAGGGAAGTAATGACTTCCAAAGGTAGCGACAACTTCCAAATATAAAGGGAGGGATAAAACTCCAATAGGAACATACAATCCTCCAATATAAAGAGAGGCTTGACCTCTCCATCCTTTCCCCTTCCTTCCACCCAAGAATATATGAGAGATAATAAAACTTTACATTAAATCATCACCATCAACCAACCATAACATAGAGCCTGATAATGCTTCCTGATAATTCTTCAACTTCTGTAAATCTTCAATTCTTGGAATACTATGATCCTATATATAATATTACTCAATGTATTCTATGAAACTCATCCAAGTTTCACTCCTTGAATCCTCCCCAAAAAGAAGTTATAGAAATAATGATAGACTTAATTCGATTCTGGTTTATTCAGGAGAGAGAACTTGTACAGAATTCCCCGCACTCAATATTTAACATCGGATTCTTAAACTCACACAAAATAAAATATAGTCAGTACTATTTCCAATTAAATTTGTCCCACTTCATTTAGATTCTATATGAATAAGTTATGACTATTTTACCCAGGACACCTTTTTATTGACTAGCTTCAGGACTGGTCAAAAACCCTATCTTCCACAGACTGTATCTCCATAATTATATCGAATCAAGAGTTTAAACTTTTACCACAGGTACCTTGATATGTATTCTCAATACCATATCAATTTCACCATCTGAATTGTTATAAAAAAAACTTTATAGCGAAAATGGTAAGATGACCTGAAAATAACATACCTTAGAACACATCACCAAAAGACTTCATCCTCCCTTGAAATCCGGGCTTCTTTACTTTTGATTTCCTTTGAAATTAAACTTGTGTATAAAATGAATGTATAATGATATTTATTTATACCATTTATGTCACTTCCTTTTAACATTAGTGCTGACCTGACACTTTCCTATTTTGTAATTCTTTTCTTTAATTATCTTTAGGGCCTACATGTACTTCCTTCTTCAATTCACTTTGTCATCTTCAAAAATTCATTTCTCCTCAACCATGAGGATCCACATGACATGCCACCTACCATCGGAAACAACATGATGTATACTATCCATCCATGTTTTTTTTTTGTTTTTTTTTCTGCATGTACATTTTCCTTCATGTCCAAATACCTTCATCAATCTTGCGGTCCAAAACCAATGACTAGGGTTGACATCAATGACAACAACCAATATTCCAACAATATCCCCCTTTGTCATTGATGGAAACAATCATTCTCCCCCTATCATCATGATCCCAATTTCTCTCCCCCTTTGACATCAATGGAAAAGCGTAGGGCTGCTCCCCCTGAACATGTGGCACTCAATAATACTTCATCCTTATTTTTGGTCTTTGGGACTTTTTCTTCCTTGGAATCCTTTTGCGTGGCTTTTGTCTTCTCTATGTGTTGTTGCTACTATGTCTTTGCATGTTTACTTCTTTTTACGCTTATCTTTTATATGTTGCATATGTGATTGCATATCAGGTTCGTAATCTGAGGGAATGAACGTATGAGTTTCAATTGTTTCTCTGCTTGAGCCAGGAGATTCCTGCATAGAGTGCAGTTGAATTCCTCCGCATCGAGGGCGTTGAGGAGGCTAAGAAGTTAAACTCTTGTTCCCATATATTCAAAGTGAATTAGGTTGTTCGAGTCATGCAGGCGAAGTGCAGGTCGAACGTGAAGTCTCAGTAGCAAGTCTGAGAAGAGAAAGACCGGGTTTGCGGCGACTGTGAGTGCACAGGACTCGGGTGACTTCAACACTTTGAGAGTTGTTGAAGGTCGAAGTACGAGCAGAGCACCCGGAAAGATCTCTAAAGGATCAGAGTTGATATAGCTCAGGAGGAATAGTACCTTATCAATATTTTGGGACAGGTTTTGGAGGGATAGTACTTTGGCTTCGTTTCGCGCAGGCAAAGGAGGCGAAGCAGAGAACCCTTCAAGAAGAAGGGAATCGATGATTTGAAATCGTCATGGAGAATTGACGAAGTCCCGACGATCGTTGATTCGTGGCGAAGTCGTGCAGGGTTTAAATCCTTGGTGTCGAAGGGAAAGTCAACAACCCTCAGGGTTCGGCACTCGGCGATTTATAAGGAGAAGTGCAGGCTCGTGGAAACCGCGAATAGCGATTTCCCGATTCGACGAGGACCGTTGATTGGAGCACAGACAGGTGGCACGAGATCCTGTTGAGTCGGGACTCGGTACTTCGGCATTCGCAATGTCAAGAGGAGCACGGAGAAATCGCGAGATCGCACATCGCGACGGGTCCCACAGAGAGCGTGTGAAGTATAAGACGTGGCATCGGCACCTCGATACTCGGGGTTTCAAAACACAAGGGCTCGACATTGCGAGTGGCGATATTTCTGAAGTCGTTGACTGTTGACCTCGGGGATCGGGGTTTCGACATTTGATTGCACGAGGACGGTGTTGCAAGCCTCGCGATATAGCGAGATCCGATCTCCTGATATCCGAAGAGGAGATTGCCGAGAAGACTGTGGGTGACGAAGAGTCTCGAGAGGAGTTGCAAGAGCATTGTCTCTTCGGGCCGTGTTGTTGAAGGTCCTGGTGAGCGCGGGTTGGCCAGCGAGGGGCAACTTGCGTCAGAGTGGTATCAGAGCTGGAGTGAAATTCTCTTTGTCCAAGTAACAGAGAGAAGGGGAGACACAATGCCACCAAGGAGAGAGAGACAGTCACCTGATCGTGAAGACAGGGACGCCCGAAGAAGGGGTAGGCAAGCAGGTAACCCAGAGATGGAGCGACAGATACGAGATCTCAGAGCGAGACTCGAAGAGATGGTAACCACCCAGAGGCATGGAGCTGGTACAACAGAGTTCAGCGATTCCGAGGTGGAAGACGAGGTTGGACACAGTGTTGAAGAGGTCACAACAGAGGACACATCAACCGAGAGGTTGATCAAGGCCATTTCGAGGATGAGCTCGAAGACAAAGATGGACATTCCGTCTATGAGGGAAGTCTGAATGCAGAAGAGTTGCTGGATTGGATCCAAGCACTTGATACCTACTTCGATTATGAGGACATCGAAGAGGACAAGAAGGTGAGGCATGCAGTCACGAAGCTGAAAGGACATGCAACCCTATGGTGGGACGAGCTGCAGGCAGACAGACGCAGCAAAGGAAAACAAAAGATCAAGAGCTGGGATCAGATGATCACCAAGATGAAGGCAAAGTTCATTCTGAGGGACTACCAGATCACTCTGTTCAGGCGCATGCAGAACCTGAGACAGAAGTTGATGTCGGTGAAGGAGTACACCGAAGAGTTTTATAGGCTCAACATTCGAGCTGGTCATCGGGAGAGTGATGACGAAAAGGTGGCGAGATACCTGAATGGTCTTAGGTACGACATTCAAGATGAGTTGAGCATGGTTACCATCCGAACAGTTGAGGATGCGTACCAGATGGCTCTGAAGGAAGAAGAAAAGCTGAGCCGAAAGCAGGGACAGTGAGGGCGAGGCAAAAGCCAACCAAGAGGCAAGACAGTTGCCCAGGAAAGAACACAGAAGCCCAAGGAGGATTGGAAAAGGCCTCAGGGTAAGTTTGAGAGAGGTGATACCTCACAGCAGAGGTAGCAAAAGTTTGAGCCGAGGAGGCAGCAAGATGATCAGCAAGGAGGATATGCTGATGTGAACACCTTCCCTCGTACCCGAGGTAGAGGACGAGGCTGAGGAGGAATTATCACATGTTTCACATGTGGTAAGAATGGACACAAGGCCGTTGACTGTCCAGAGAGGAAGACGGACAAAGGAAAAGCTCACATCGCTGAGGTGCAGTAGAGGTGTGATGTTGAAAGCGAGGACACAGATAGCGGAAGATCGCTGGGAATGCATAAGATCCTTTTGGCACCAGAAAAGGAGGTGGAAAGCGCAATGCAAAGGAGCAGACTGTTCAGGACGGCTTGTACAGCCAAGGACAGGAAATGCAAGGTCATAATTGACAGCGGGAGCACTGACAATCTCGTTTCGACCGAGATGGTGGAGAAATTGGAGCTGATAATGACTAAGCACCTGAGCCCATATAAAGTCTCATGGTTATAGAAAGGACACTGGGTAAGTGTCACTAAACAATGCTTAGTTAAATTTAAAATTGGGAATTATCATGATGAGAGCCTGTGTGATGTCATTCCCATGGACGTGTGTCATATACTGTTGGGTAGACCATGGCAGTATGATCGAAATGTTGTTCATGACAGGAGGATGAACACTTACACCTTAGAGAAGGATGGGAGAATTCATAAACTATTGCCGATAAAAGATAAAGAGGTGAAGCCGGAGGCTAGCAGCACAATACTTCTCATGAGTGGGAAAGAGCTTCTCACGGAGATTGAGAAAGACGAAGACCCACAATTCTTTGTTGTCAGGAAGCCGAGGATTGTTCTGACAAGCACAAGAGTGGATGACTTGCCGGAGGAGATTCAACAACTGCTGGGAGAGTTTGCTGATATCATCGTGGATGAACTGCCGTGCTCATTGCCACCGATGAGGAATGTGAGTCACCACATCGACCTCATACCTGGAGCAAGTTTTCCGAATAAGGCAGCATACAGGTTGACACCTTAGGAGAATGAGGAGGTCAAAAGATAGGTGCAAGACCTGCTGGATAAAGGACTGGTGAGGGAGAGTCTTAGTCCATGTGTTGTTCCAACAGTACTGAGCCTGAAAAAGGATGGAGGTTGGAGGATGTGCACAGACTCCAGGGTGATCAATAAGATCACCATCAGGTACAGGTTTCCACTGCCGAGAATGGACGACCTGATGGATTGCCTAAGCGGGGCGAATTACTTTTCGAAGATTGACCTCAAGAGCGAATATCATCAGATCCGGATGAGAGAGGGAGATGAATGGAAGACAACATTCAAGACAAACGAGGGTTTGTATGAATGGCTGGTCATGTCGTTTGGGTTGACAAACATGCCTAGCACTTTTATGAGGCTGACGAATGAAGTCCTGCGGGAATTCATCGGTAAATTTGTGGTCGTGTATTTGGACGACATACTAATATTCAGCAAGACCAAGGCGGAGCATTTGAGACACTTGGCAATTGTGATGAGAAGATTACAGCAGGAGAAGCTGCTGATCAATTTGAAGAAGTGTTCCTTCATGCAGACAGAACTCGTTTATCTGGGTTTTGTAATATCGGCGAATGAGTTGAAGATGGATCCTGAGAAGGTTGAAGTAATCAGGAATTGGCCATCGCCGAGGAATGTTTTTGAGGTAAGGAGCTTTCACGGTTTGGCAAGCTTCTACAGGAAATTCATTTGGAATTTTAGTGGAATTAGCGCCGCAATGATGGATACGGTCAGGAAGCGGCATAAAGTTTTTCTGTGGACAGCAGAGGCTGAATGAAGCTTCAATCTGTTGAAGCGGAAGATAACAGAGCAGCCAATCCTGGTGCTGCCTGATTTTCAGAAGACCTTCCAGGTGAAGTGTGACGCCAGTGGGTATGCTGTTGGAGGGGTCTTGAGTCAGGATGACAGACCTGTGGCATACTACAGCGAGAAGATGGATGATGCGAAGCTGAAATACTCCACGTACGATAAGGAATTCTATGCCGTTTTTCAGGCATTGAAGAAGTGGAGGCACTACTTGATGCCCAAGGAGTTTGTTTTGTACAGTGATAATCACGCATTGCAGTTCGTGAGCCAGCAGGAAAAGATGAATCAGAAGCATGCAAAATGGGTAGAGTACATGCAGAACTTCACTTTTGTGATAAAGCACATTTCGGGGACTGCGAACAAGGTAGTTGACGCCTTGAGCAGGAAGTGTCTGATGCTGCAGGAGTTCAGGATCAAAACGCTGGGTTTTGAAAACTTGAAAGACATGTATGCAGGTGATGTTGATTTCGGTGAAGATTATGAAGCAGCCGAGAACCCAGTTCTCAGGGATAGGAGTCCGTGGATTGACTACTTGATCCAGGATGGATTGCTATTCAGAGGCAATCAACTGTGCATTCCAGATTGCTCTATGAGGGAGAATTTGGTGAAGGAGAAGCACAGCGGAGGACTAGCAGGACATTTCGGACATGATAAGACATTCACCAAGCTGAGCGAGTCATACTATTGGTCGGGCATGCGAGCAGATGTGAAGAGGTTTGTTGATAGGTGCAGGATATGTCAACATGCGAAAGGTCGAAAGCAGAACATAAGGTTCTATCAGCCATTGCCCATACCTGAGAGGCCATGGGAAGCCATTAGCATGGACTTTGTGTTAGGTTTGTCGAGAACACAGTGAGGCATGGATTCCATTTTTGTGGTGGTGGACAGGTTCTCGAAGATGGCACATTTCATTCCGTGTCATAAGACCAGCGATGCAACCCACATCGCGAACTTGTTTTTCAAAGAGATTGTGCGATTGCATGGATTGCCGAGAAGCATAGTCTCAGATCGGGACACGAAGTTCATAGGTCATTTTTGGAGGATGCTATGGAAGAAGCTGGGGACTGATTTGGCATTCAGCTCAGCATACCATCTGCAGACATATGGACAGACCGAGGTGGTCAATCGAAGCCTAGGGGATTTATTGAGAAGCCTGGTGACTGAGCATCACACCAGTTGGGATCAGATCCTACCACAGGCAGAATTTGCGTACAATGATTCGGTGAATTGGAGTACAGGAAAGAGTCCGTTCCAGATTTTATATGGAACCCAGCCAAGAGGAGTGTCTGAGCTTAGAGATCCAGAACAGGCTGAGACAAGTAGCGCGAGGGCTGAGGAATTCATCGAGGCGATGAGAGAACTTCACGTGGAGGTGAAGCAGTGACTGCAGAAGTCGAATCAGGAGTACAAGCGCCGAGCCGATCAGAGAAAGCGACAGCTTCAGTTTGAAGTGGGAGATATGGTTCTGGCGCATCTGAGGAAAGAAAGGTTCCCGAGGGGAACATATAACAAGCTCAAGATGAAAAAGATCAGGTCGTGCAGAGTCCTGAGAAAATTTGGCGAGAATGCATATGAACTTGAACTACCAGAGGGCATCGGGATATCTTCGATATTCAACGTTTCAGATTTATATCCTTACAGGAATGAAGAAGCGAACACTGGGACTGAAGAACCAGTGATCCAGTGGCAGAAGCAGTTACCAGTTTCACAGAAGCCTAAGATGGAGTGCATAATGGATAAAAGAATTGGAAGAAAGACCAGGAGAAAGTAGTACTTTGAGTACCTGGTGAAATGGAAGGATCACCCAGTGGAGGATGCCAGCTGGGAGGATGAAGCAGTAATTATGAAACATGGGCAGACTGTGCAAGAGCTCATGGACAGGAGCCCATGAATATTTTTGAGCCGAGGAGTATGATGCAGGAGCATCCACATCTTGATCAAGCGAGCCAACGCACAGAGAGAGAGGAGACAGCTGGACAAGCCAGCAAAATCCAATTTTGAATTATACCTTGATATTGTTGCGCTGCCATTTAAATGAAGGCATTCAAATTCGAGCGCATTTGTATTATATTATAGATAGGAAGGCATTTAATGATTTTAATGTTGTTAGATAGGAATTAACTGTAGATTAGACAGTTTACTTTTCGAGAGGGAAAATATAGTAAAGACACCCTCCCCCTTGTACATTGTAGATTCATTCTCATTAGCATTCATACAAAGCAAAGAGAGAGCAGAGCAGAGAGTTGTGAATAACCTCCATGTATAGGATATTGAATTAATAGGAAGAGATTTGATTCAGTTCCATGGATGTGTTTGATCTCTGTGTGTTGTTGCTACTATGTCTTTGCATGTTTGCTTCTTTTTACGCTTATCTTTTATATGCTGCATATGTGATTGCATATCAGGTTCGTAATCTAAGGGAATTAACATATGAGTTTCAATTGTTTCTCTGCTTGAGCCAGGAGATTCCTGCATAGAGTGTAGTTGAATTCCTTCGCATCGAGGGCATTGAGAAGGCTAAGCAGTTAAACTCTTGTTCCAATATATTCAAAGTGAATTAGGTTGTTCGAGTTGTGCAGGCGAAGTGCAGGTCGAACGTGAAGTCTCAGTAGCAAGTCTGAGAAGAGAAAGACCGGGTTTGCGGTGACTGTGAGTGCACAGGACCCGAGTGACTTCAACACTTTGAGAGTTGTTGAAGGTCGAAGTACGAGCAGAGCGCCCGGAAAGATCTCTGAAGGATCAGAGTTGATATAGCTCAGGAGGAATAGTACCTTATCAATATTTTGGGACAGGTTCTGGAGGGATAGTACTTTGGCTTCATTTCGCGCAGGCAAAGGAGGCGAAGCGGAGAACCCTTCAAGAAGAAGGGAATCGACGATTTGAAATCGTCGTGGAGAATTGACGAAGTCCCGACGATCGTTGATTCGTGGCGAAGTCGCGCAGGGTTTAAATCCTTCGTGTCGAAGGGAAAGTCATCAACCCTCGGGGTTCGACACTCGACGATTTATAAGGAGAAGTGCAGGCTCGTGGAAACCGTGAATAGCGATTTCCCGATTCGATGAGGACCGTTGATTGGAGCACAGACAGGTGGCACGAGATCTTGTTGAGTCGGGACTCGGTACTTCGGCATTCGCAACGTCAAGAGGAGCACGGAGAAATCGCGAGATCGCATGTCGCGACGGGTCCCACGGAGAGCGTGTGAAGTATAAGATGTGGCATCGGCACCTCGGTACTCGGGGTTCCGAAACACAAGGGATCGGCATCGCGAGTGGCGATATTTCCGAAGTCGTTGACCGTTGACCTCGGGGATCGGGGTTTCGGCGTTTGATTGCACGAGGACGGTGTTGCAAGCCTCGCGATATAGCGAGATCCGATCTCCCGATATCCGAAGAGGAGATCGCCGAGAAGACTGTGGGTGATGAAGACTCCCGAGAGGAGTTGCAAGAGCATTGTCTCTTTGGGCTGTGTTGTTGAAGGTCCTGGTGAGCGCGGGTTGGCCAGCGAGGGGCGACTTGCGTCAATTATGCTCTATGTCGTTGAAGCTTGACTTGATTAACTTTTGGATCACCTTCGTAGATACTCTTGAGTTTGTCCCATACCTCTTTAGCAGTGTTGCAGCCCATCACTTTGCTAGCAATGGTTGGTGCCAATGCTGCTAGAATAACATGCATGGCTTTTGAATTACAACTCATAATATTCTTCTCATTTGGATCAGTTGGAGCATTATTTGGGATTACATAGCCATTTACAACTGAGTACCAAATGTCTACTCCCAAAGCCGTTAGGTAAGTTTTCACTCTATCACTCCAGTATGCATAATTTCTTCCATCAAATTTTTGAATCCCATTTGAAATGTGCTCATGGTCATCCATATCTACTCAGGATTTCCCTTCCAGTGGTTAAACTGTTTTGAAGGCAACCTGCTCTGATACCAATTGTTGATACTGAGAGGGGGGTGAATCAGTATCAAGTACAATTTAAAAAAAAATAAACTTATACTTAAACCATTCAATTATATCCAATGAGAAATGAACAATAGTATAAGAGTTACATCAATACACCACAATACACCATGCACAATATATGAGAAATAATCAATAGCTATTGGTCAAGGGAAGTAATGACTTCCAAAGGTAGCTACAAC
>JZKD02S0475260.1:223693-259000 GCA_000966675.3 Picea glauca
AATGACTTCCAAAGGTAGCTACAACTTCCAAATATAAAGGGAGGGATAAACCTCCAAGAGGAAGATACAATCCTCCAATATCAAGAGAGGGTTGACCTCTCCATCCTTTCCCCTTACTTCCACCCAAGAATATATGAGTGATAATAAAACCTTGCATTAAATCCTCACCATCAACCAACCATCACATAGAGCCTGATAATGCTTCTCGATACTTCTTAAACTTCTGTAATTATTCATTTCTTGGAATACTCTGATCCTATAGATAATATTACTCAATGTATTCTCTAAAACTCCTCCAAGTTTCACTCCTTGAATCCTCCCCAAATATAAGTTATAGAAAGAATGGTAGACTTTACTCAATTATGGTTTATTCAGGAGAGCGAACTTGTACATAATGCACCACGCTCAATATTTAACATCAGATTCTAAAACTCACACACAAGAAACTAAAGTCCATACTCTTTCCAATTAAATTGGTCCCACTTCATTTGGATTCTCTATGTAGAAGTTATGACTGTTTTACCCAGAACACCTGTTTATTGACTAGCTTAAGGATTGGTCAAAACCCTATCTTCCACAGAGTGTATCTCCATAATTATAGCGAATCAAGAGCTTAAACTTTTACCATAGGTACCTTGATATGTATTCTCAATACCATAGAAATTTCACCATCTGAATCGTTCTAGAAAACAAGTTGTAGTGAAAACTAAGATGACCTGAAAATAACATACCTTAGAACACATCACCAAAAGACTTCATCCTCCCTTGAAATCTGGCCTTCTTTACTTCCGATTTCCTCTAAAAATTGACTTGTGTATCAAATGAATGTATAATGATATTTTTTTATACCATTTATGTCACTTCCTGACCTGACACTTTCTTATTTTGTAATTCTTTTCTTTAATTATCTTCAGGGCCTACATGTACTTCCTTCTTCAATTCACTTTGTCATCTTCAAAAATTCATTTCTCCTCAATCATGAGGATCCACGTGACCTGCCACCTACCACTAGAAACAATATGATGTATACTATCCATCCATGGGTTTTTTTTCTGCATGTACATTGTCCTTCATGTTCAAATTCCTTCATCAATATTGCGGTCCAAAACCAATGACTAGGGTTGACATCAATGACAACAACCAATCTTCCAACACTCATTTCTTTAAAAAGAAAATGAAAGAAATTTTATCTCAACACCATGGAAAATTGGGGAGATAATGGTAAAAAGAATTACACACATCAATGAAATCTCAATTTAGTTTGATCAGTTCAATCTTAAGAAGGCAAATGAAGTCAAGGGTTTTTACTCTAGTCAGTTATTTATGAAACACATGAGACCTGTAGGGTATAGTGTATCATTTTCCAATTTATGTTTGGAGAAGAAGAGGGTGACAACCAAAACCCCCAAGTGTTACCTGGTGAGAAAATATAAGAGGATATCAAAATAGTTATCAGTACAACTGATCAACATAGACAACAAGGAAGAGTTGTGAACGAGAGAAGTTCATGATCTCCTAATGTTTCTAAAAAAACAACCTACCCTAAGGAAAAACCCAGTCTACAATTCAAGAGAAAAGTAAATCCTTGACGGATAATTCTAATGCCGTAGGTGAAAAAAACCCTCCCAAGGAAAATCTAGAAATGCCACACAAACTAATCCCAGTCACTAGCAAGAGGAAAACATAAACCAATATAGAGGGAGAAAGTGAGCGCATACCTGAAGAGGAAATTCTTCTGGAAGAAATAGAGCTCAATGCAAATGTTGAGGATATTTAATTTACAGATGAAGAATGGAGGATATAAGAGAACAGATCAATTTCAACAGAATTGGCCACCCAAGAGCCAATTGTGAAGAAGAATCTCTGACCCTGCATAGTGCCAAATTTGAAAAAAGCTCAAGAAAATTGGTTATTGAGAAGATCAATACAAAAAATAAGAAGATTCAAGGAAAATGGAACTCATAACTTGAATTTAATGGAGTTCCATCATCTAAAATTGCACAAATTCATGAAGCCACATGAGGAGCCCTAAAACTGTCAATTGGAGATATAGAGGGAGAAAATTCCATTTTAAAGGATATAATTAAATAATTATAAAATGATTTAATGCTCCCACCACTATTCGTCAGTCCAATTTCCAACATACAACCTTGGATAATTCTTGAGGGAAGACCAAAATCTAGCTCAAGACTAAAAGGAACACCAAGTCTAGTCTACTTGTTTCCATCAAGAAGTATGTCAGAGAAAATATCCAAAAGAGAATGTCCCTTATTCTCAAAACATGTGAATTGAGAATAAGTTTTGTTTTCTTAGGCTCAAGACTGACAAATTTCAGGCAATATCTTAAGGCTGATCTTGAAAATGATGAAGAATTTTACAAAGGGGCCATTTCTACTTTTATTGTAAAAGTTTCAAGCTTTAGCGAGTTCCAAAGAAAAGAAGAGGATTTTCCTTTGACAATCTGTATAAAACAACTTAAGGCATGTTGGTTAAAGAGAATAAAGAGTTTAAAATAAATGCTAGTTGAGTGTGATACTATAAGTGTGAAAATAGGAGAATTGGATTAGTTGGGTCAACTAGAGATGTGGAGGAGCCACACTTAATATTGAATTCCATATTCATGTCAAAAGAAAAAATGGAGGAGAAGCTAGACATATTAAAAATTGCATCAGCTGAGAAATTCAACGAATTGACTAAATATTCAGAAATAGAGGTTGAAAGTTGGTTGGTTAGTTATGTGAATACAAATGAGGAAATTGAGGACACCTTTCATCAACTTTCGTTGGACTTCAAAGATATGGAAAATTCATTATCGATATAAATGTAAGCTGAGAAATAATGGTGGAACCAATGAGATAATACATTGAGAATTGGTTAAAGAAAGCCTTAACTAAAATAACTAAATCAGATCAAGAAGAAGCAGTTGTAACCAATCAAGTAATTCTAGTGAAGGAGAATATAAAAGACACACCAATAGGAAGATGAAGAGAGAGAGAGAGATTCCATCACAGTAAGTAAAGATATCATTTTTCATGATTTATTATCCTTTATACTTCTCATTCATAAATAATTCATTTGTGTCTTTTCATTCTTTAAGAACCCATAACCGATATCTGATCATTTTCTTCTTCTTCTTCCAATGCTAGACTTATATTTTTTAAAGGTCCACGAGAGCCCCATCCCATTCCATTTGGACGAACACAATATTTTGATTTATATTTCATTGTAAAACCAGACTATTATTTTTGAACTCCTCAGAGAACTATTTCAGGATGCAAATTTAATGATTTCTTAGACTTTGAATTTCTAAGTATGATATTTTTGAAGTGTTCCTATCATATTGTCTTTAGATTTAAATGATATAGTCTTTTAAGTTCTCTGCATTGTGGACTAATATTTTTCTCTCTTATGAATGTGACCAAATCTTTTTTATACTTTGATGGATGCGAGGAATGTGTTACTTTCATATGATGGTTTCCACATTTTTGTATAATATTGTATAGATATTATATTTTAGTCTTTAAAATATTCATGGTCCTCTCATAAACTTTTCTTTATGAATATTCTTTTATATCTTAAATTGTATTTTCATAATTTATTTCAAGCAATGACATAGAAGTACCACCTCTATAAAAACATAGGGTTTTTTTTTATCCTCATGAGGTTGTTGTTAATATTGTGACCAATATAAACATTAAAAACTATGATCCAATTGAGTACCCAAACAAGAAAATAATTTAGTCGAAAATTTTCCAATGAAAATTGGATCTCTATCACTTACAATAATCTTGGGGACTCCATGCAGATTTTGAACTATTTCCATGAGTGTTGAGGCTACTGTACGTTCTTTAAAAGGATGATTAAGAAAGAAAAAATAGGCATACTTTGTTAATCGATCCAATACTACCATGATGACCATATTTCCTTCAGATTTGGGTAATCTTGTAAAAAACTCCATTGAAACTTCTTCCCGTCTTTGACTTGGTATAGATAATGGTTGTAGGAGATATGGTGTCTTGATTTTCTCTCCCTTATTATGTTGGTAGACCACATATTCAAACACAAAATTTTGAACATTAGTTCTAAGACCTTCCCAGAAAAAATCCTTCTTGATCTCGTGGTACATTTTCAAGAATCCTGAATGTCCTCCTATAGGAGAAGTGCGCAATTCCATAAGGACCTTCCATTTGACATGGAAATTCTTACATAAAAATAGGTGATCATGATACCATGACAAATCATTCTTCCATACAAAATTATCTAATGAGCTGAGATCCTCTTGTAATTTTTGAATGATGTTGCATACCTCTTGATCTTTCTTCCATTCTATCCTTTCTTCTTCCACCCAATCAACTTGCGGAGTAGAAATAATACATAGTGAACCTTTTGTTTCTTCTTATTTCCTTAAAAGTGCATCTTCCACAACATTGTGTTTTCATTTTTTGTATATAATTTCAAATTCATAAGATAGCATATTTGTAACTCGTTTTTGTTTCTCTTCTAAAGATAATCGTTGCTCCAAGAAGAAATTCAAACTATCATGATCTGTTTTTACTGTGAAGTGTATTCCTATTAGGTAAGCTGTCATTTCTTAAATGCATGTAGTATGGCCAACATTTATTTTTCATAAATTGGTTTGAGTAAGTTTTATTCCTTTAAATTGGCTTCTCTCAAAGGAAATGGGCCTTCTTTCTTGCATTAAAACTGCACCAATGTCATGGCTTGAGGCATCACACTCCACAATAAAAAAAATTGTGAAGTCAAGTGTGGTCAGGATAGGGTTTGTACACATAGCCTCAAGTTTTTAAAAATATTTGGTTGTTGCTTCATTCCAAGAAAATTATTTGTTATTCAATAATCTTGTTAGAGGTGTTGCTATTTGACCATAGTTATTAACAAACTTGTGATAATAACCAATCAATCCTAAGAATCCTCTAAGTTTCTTCAAGGTTTTTGGAATTGGCCAGTCCCTCATAGATTTAAATTTGTTAGGGTCCACTTTTACACCTGCATGAGATACAATATGACCCAAATATTCCACTTCTTGAAACCCAAAGGCACACTTGGAAGGATTTGCATAAAGTTGTTTCTCTTACAATAGTTGTAATACTTTGTCAACATGTTGTTCCTAAGATTTGTTGTAGATTAGTATGTCATCAAAAAATACTAACACAAATTTTCTAAGGGCTTGAAAACATAATTTGTCAAGCTTTGAAACATTGAAGGTGCATTAGTAAGTCCAAATGGCATAACTAAAATCTCATAATGACCTTCATGTGTTCTAAAATCTATTTTGGGAATGTCTTCCTAGCTCATTATGATTTGGTGATATCTCGAACGAAGATCCAAGTTAGTAAAGAAAATTTCTCCATGCAATTCATATAATAATTCATCAATGATAGGAATAGGAAATTTATATTTGATGGTCATTTTGTTGAGTTATCTATAATATGGACACATACGCCATGAACCATCCTTTTTCATAACCATCACTGCTAGTGAAGAGAAAGAACTTTGGCTAGGTTGAATGATGTCAGCCTCTAATATTTCTTGGATCATATGCTCAATATCACTCTTATGTGCATATGGATACATGTAAGACATAATGTTAGGTGTTACACTTCCTGGTTGAAAATGAATAGCATGTGGAAGGCCTTTAGGTATTTCTCCAAATACCTTGGAATGATTGTTGATAACTATTTGGAGATTAAATGGAGTAGAGGAAATATATGCTTGAACATCTAGTGAGCATAATTGTGTAATTACACCATGATATCCCTTTTTGAGTAATTTTGTTATATTATTAGAGCTTATCTCCCTAGAGGGTTTCCCTTGGATACATCTAAGCTCAATTTCCTTACCTTATAAGAAAAATATCATGAAAATATCTTGAAAATTAAGGGCCATTGTTCCCAATGATTGTAACCATTGGACCGCTAATACAACATCAACACCACCCATTTGGATGGAAATCATGGGACTAGCCAAAAAATACTCCCCCATATTGAGTTAATACTATGGTACATCCTAGAAAAATTTAGTGTACCTCCATATGCAATCATTACTTGAAACTATGGTGTTGGATATACAAAACAATTGAGATTTATTGCTAATTTGTAATTGATGAAATTATGGGTACTACCAGAATCATTCAACATTGTTAGCTTTTTCTTTTTGATGTATCCTTGTATCTTGAGAGTTTGTGGAGTATTGATGTCATCCAATACATGACAATATATTGTTGGAATAGTATCTTCAATATATATATATATATATATATATATATATATATATATATATATATATATATATATATATATATATATATATATATATATATATATATATCTTGTGGTGGTTTTAATTCTTGATAATCTTCCTCTTCACAGTCTATGTAGAATAATTTATTCTTGCCACATTTATGCCCCTTACTATACTTGTTGTCAGAATTGAAACATAGTCCCTTTGATCTTCTTTCATCCATTTGTTGTGGTGTCAACCTTGTCAATTGAGGTATGGTTGTATTATGAACCCCAAAATTTTCTATGCTTCTTGTGTATGCTTGTTTATATTAAAGAATGTTTTATAGTCTTTGAGTTTACCTCACGAGGATAAATCCCGCTACGTTTTTAAACAAGCAGTACTCCTCTGTTTCAAATAACATGCAAGAACAAATAAAATTCTTGAGAAAGGACCATGATTATTCTTGACATAAATATTCGGATGCAAAGAATACCTGAGAAATGACTAGGTATCTTGTAGAAAATTAAATATTTACAATATGTTACAATATCATAAACCAAAAGAGTGTGTAGTAAAATAAGATAACATTTCCATCACAACATTCATCAAAGCAGAACACAGTTTTCAATGAAAAGGAAAAGGAAATATGGACCATGTATGGCATAGAAATTTAAATGATTGTTTTAATGTCCATTAAACACAATTAAGGTTCTGATAGACATAGATATGAAATCTCATGATTAAACTCAAAGTCTTGAGATAAATAATGTTATGTCCCAAATTAGTTCTTCGGGAACCTCAAAAATAATATATGTATTTAAATAAAAAGATTATTGTATTGGAATAAAAATAAAAGTTTGCATTTTTCCTTCAAAGAGGACTGGGATGGGGCTCCTACGGACCATTAAATGAAAATACTTTGAAGACACAAGAAAAATAGTTAAGGATCACCCTTAGGTTTCACAAAATACTGGGAAATGGAAGGAAATATGAAAAATGATTGTAGAAGAAAGATATTAAAGATGAGAATAGGGTTCCTACTTGACTCACTATGATTTAAATTCTTCTAAACCTGTTACTTGCTTGTTAATGTCTCTTTTGTATATGGTTGTTGTGTTGGAGGTGGCACAACTGTTGTAATCGCTACCATCTTGGGGGGTGGTGTCCATAGTGGGTGCCTACAACTTGAAGGAAAACTAGTCCTATAAATCTAGCTATGAGTCATGTTAACAAAGACTATCACCTCAAATATTTTAAGTGATAGCATGCATTCCAAATGGAAAGGAATCCAAGGTCATAAATGAAGAAAGAATTAGTCACATTCCCCATATATAATCAATCCATCACTATCTACGTCAAAGAACATAGTGATATTAACTATGTTCTCTGAATGTTCTTCCATGCAAAATATTACATATTGGGGAGCTACCTAATATCATTAACAGAATATCGTAACCTCTCTCTGGTATTTATTTTAAAGCTCTTGGGGGGAAACTCGATTGGAAAGTTCCATGATATGAAGTGATATTTTTTATGAGGTTTCGAGTTCAAATCCCCCCTATTTAATTGTGGAAGGGGAATACGTATGGCACCTGGAGGTTATAGTGGTAGCTGTTGGATAACATGACCACATGTCACATGAGTACGTGCCCAACTAGTTGTTGATTCCGCCAGTCAAAAAATATCATTAACAAAATAACATAAGTCAGTCTCTTCCAAATGTGTGAGTGCACAATATATTGATTATTTCCATATGCAATTCCCTAGGCAAAATGAAGATAGTTCCCGTAGATACAAAAATCTAAGATATAGTTGGATTCAAGCATTACAACATTAAAATATTTATGTCGTATCTATATTTAACATTCTCAATTATCGAATCTAAGTATGGTTATCATAACATGTACTAGGGAGATAGCCATCCTGTATATACAATTATGGTAGGAAATTGATCATGATCATTATAAGAAACAAGAGCAAGTAGAATTCTTGAGAAGAAACAACAACTCATATATATGTATAAAGATACTCCAATCTGAAAGATCATTTGTCTCTTGTTATAAATCCACTCAATTATATAAATTATCTGAAAATACCTACTAGAACTTGCACACAATCTAGTTTATGCTTTCTGACCAGAGAATGATCTAGGGTTTGTTAGCCTAAGTGGTATTGTGATAACCATTCAAACAAAAATACTAGCAACACACATTATTTATGGACTTCTTGGTCATTTTCAATATGCCTCATAATATAAGACAATCCTAAATCTTACAAAAAAAAAAATTATTCAACCCTTTATGAGAACCTAGCACTCATGGTATTAATGATCCAGCCCAAGCTAAAAAACTTAACGAAGTAGACCCATGCACTATATGGATGACGAATTCAAGCTTGAGAGATAGAAGCTAGTATTCACTATATGGGTTAGTAAATTTGATTTTGTTGATGCTATGTTATGGTAAGATTTGTTGGTGCATGAGAATAAGGACACTCTAGATGTTTTCTCTGCATTGATATGGTTTAAGAAGATTATGTTTTCATGATGTTATGTTATACTAACTTTTTTCTAATGAATCATGATAAGGACACTTTGGATATTTTCTCTTCATTGATATGGGTTGAGATGATTATATTTTTCATGACGTTATACTAACATGCCATTCCATATATTATGTTAATCCAATGCAAGGATAGATTCTTATCGTAATATCTCTTTATGTGATGACATGATGTAATTGCATGCAAATATTCAATGTTTTATGATGACATGTTGGAGCATGTGGAAATGGCAATGATGTATGAAATTACATGTAATTATTCTATGATAAGATTTTTTGTGATGACATGCAGAAGCTTGAGGTAATGATAATTATGATTATTCTCATGATGACATGTGAGAGTTATCATGTAGATTATTTCTTTGATACATTGACAATTAATGCATTGGTTGCATGTTGTGAAGTGGTGATTGTCAGGTCATCCACTAGTGGGTCGAGAGATCTAGTTTATTTGATTATCTTGTGGGATCCCATAACCACGAAGGAGAATATTACAAGTAACATATTATGGGTTGGGGAAAAATCAATCTACTACTCATGCTGGTAATTCTTATGCCTTGTATTCGAATTGTCATACCGAAGAGCCGAAGAGTGGCTAGAGCATTGGTCATCGATGGTGTTTTTAGATTGGACTTCGATGCCCGTGGTTGTACCTGGTTAATGTGGAGGGATTTTATAATATCATTTAAATATGCATGGTGTACATGAGTACCGATCCAAATTCTTTCTTGGGAAGATGAGGTCTCGAGCCTTGGGGGCTCCAGATAGACCAGTTGGATTTAAGCTTGGTTTCAAAAGTTGGGAAGGAGGGCTAGAGAGTACTTGTGCTTCCTCGGTGTTGTGATATGAAATTTACATGCTTCTTGTAGTCTCTTGGGTGTCTTTATACTAGTCCAATAGAGGGTGTTGTGGAAGGTACAAGAGATAACAAAGGGTGTTGTGGAGGATGGTGAGTTAATTAAAAACCTATAAGAAACATAATCAAGATAACTTCGGGATGAAGTTCCTTGAAGGGGGGGTTTATGTCATGCCCCATGTTGGCACAAGGGTAGACCCAGGGTTCAATGCTACAAAAACGCACCAACAAATCCCTAACTACCGACCCTTTCGACAACACCTGCAAAGAAGATGAAGTCTCACCCGAGGTAGAGGCAGGGGTGGTTGCAAGACTCAGGTGTCTGTAACCTTAGCTGGGACATAGATCTGTGATTATAACACTTAATACATCTCTTAGCACTGTTAGACCCTCGATATGCAATGACTATTCACTTCCCTGATAAAACAGAGCTTCGCAACATTCACACTAATCTACAGTATTTAAGCACTTAGCATATAAACGAATCAAAATGAGCATATCAAGCACTAAGAATGACTATATTGATCTGATCTAATATTCTCACATATCATAAGCACAAAGCAGAAGTATATCTATCTAAACATATCAAATAACTTAGCAAATAACACGTGAACACATCAAGACAAAGCACAAAGCACATAACATGGTGTTTATGTGGTTCACCCCCACCCTGGGGCTATGTCCACCAACTCTTATTCTTTATTGCCTTCAGTCAATCGGTTACAAGCACAAATCCTTCAAAACCCTTACTCCACATAGGACAAAAGATCTGTACAACTCGCTAGATCCTTCTTCCTTGCGTTACAGCACTAAGCCCTCCACAATCTGCTACAAGGACCTGCACTTAGCTCTGCAATTCTCTTATAGTCATGCACAAAGCCCTTACAATTCGTACTAGCACTTAGCCTTTAGCACTTCACATATCATCACATCACATAGATGCACTATTCTCCTACTCCTTACATTGCCTATCCTTCTATTTATACATACAAAATAGTCCTAAACATGGGTAAACCCATGGGCCGACATCCCATTCTTGTTACATATTCCCATATCCCAAAAAGGGGCCCAAAAGGGGGCCAAGATCCCATGATCTCCACTTCGTCTTGCGCTCCTCCTTCGACAGGTTGTCAAAGTCCCAAAATAGGTCAACATGACTAAGAAACTCCTAAAACTTGGTCAAGGGCCAATAGGCCCCCAACACTCACCTGTGACTCGTCCCAAGTCACTCTGGTCTGAGCAATTCTGCCTCGAACGCCTCAAGCTACTTCGACTTGCTGCTTTGTTGTGGCCTCTTGTTCAATGAACTCCTGGATTACTGTGTCATTCACTGGCCCTTCTAGGCATTGTTCTGCTGTGGTGACAACTTGTTCTAACTCTGCTCCTCGGCTCTCTACCTCTGTAAACAACTGGCATGCCTTATCTTGCACAGGTTGAAGTCGTTGAGTGACTTCCATCCCTTTTCTTTGAAGCATATGGATCTGCTGTTGAGTTGTGCATTGTTCTTGAGACCTCTTCATTCTTTCTACAGCTGACAGGGCCTTCAGCTGTGCCTGTAGTGTATCTGCATGCTGCTTCGTTTCCTGGAGTTGCGACTCTAGTGTTTGTAACTCTGGGTTCTCAATGAAGTTTTCATATGTCTGGGCGCTTAATTTAATAAACTACTTTCATTCCATTGTAAGATATTTTAATTTTTCAACTACGCTACAATCAGTTGCTTCTCGCTGGTCCCTTACGTCCTGCAGGATCTCAGGTACAATGCGTAATTCTATATCTGCAATGCACTGCTAGAGTTGTTGGATCACTTCTTCGAGTTGCGCCACCTACTATGGAATTCTCTATTCATCCTTTACTTCGACAACTATCATAGAGCGAAGTGATTTGTTGACCATTTCCTTAACTTTGAGTTTCTCTGCGAGCAACTGTTCCTTTTCTTTATGCAGCTAGGCTTTTTCTTCATTGGATTTTACTTGGAGAGAAAACTTCTCTCATTTTGTAGTACTGCGTTGCTCTTCAAGGACTCCTTGTACTTATGTTAAATCTTAGGTGGATTGCGTTGTCTCCTCTTGTTCTCGTCGAAGGAGAGATTCGACTGTATTAGCGATCCAGTGGATTTGAGCTGGCTCATCTCCCAGTTCTGGTGTTTCCAATGGCAGAGGCACAATGGAAACTACATGGCTGGACTGTAGTGCCTACTGCACTCCTTGAAGTTAAACCTTGATCCGATTGAAAACCTCCTCTTTCTTAGCTTCTTTCTTCTCTGCTATATCCAATGAAGCATCATTCAGTGATGCGACGATGAATTCGAAGTCGTTTGAGGTGAGGGTGGTCTCAAATTTGGACTTGGTTGCTTTTGATTTCTTCCTTGAAGAAGGTTTCAGAGGGGAAACCTTCCTTTTCTTCGAGGGGTCCTCCTTGTCTCTAGGCGGTGTAACCTCACCTTTTTTCTGTTCAAACTTTGCGCCATCTATCTCTCTGCCATCACCTCCTTGCGCAGGTGAGATAGAACCAATCTTCGCTGAGGTACTGCTTACATCTTGAGCTTCTTCATTTTTCTTGGTTTGGCTCGGTCTAGGTGTATTGTGAGCTGCTTCTGGATTGTCAATATTAGATAGCTCTGTGGGGTCTGCTGGGATGAGGAGGTCCACCAACCATTCCTTAGTGATCTCTTCTAAGTCATCCTCCGTCATCTTGTAGTATGACTGCAACTGTTGTTTATGCTCATCAACGCACACTGTGATATAGATGAAATGGTGGTCTACGTTGAATTTCATCAAGGGCCTAAACCTATGGAGAGTGTTCGGGGTTATATGAGGCTCAGACTGGATGGCTCTCTTTAGTTGGTTGTAATAAGTGTGGAAGATGACATTTGATTTCCATTTCTTGTTCATGTCACTAGAGTACCACAATGTACTAAACTTCACGGCCAGAGGTTCAAAGGGCTTGATGTCTGGGAAGGTGCCACCTTCTAACATCTCCCATGCGATAAAAGTGATCAATATGAGAAGCCAGCTGAAGTGGAACTCATATCCTTGGTCCTGCGCTTCCCTACAGTCCAGTTCTAGCCGGTTTATGAGGTACTTCACCCAATTCATTTTTAGGCCCTCCACCCACTTTCCTGCGAGGTCGACTACAAATCTAGTCACTTGGGTGGCTTGGTTCTTGCGAACTAAATTTCCTCTAATCAATTGATAGGCTAAGCACACTGCGTCGTTCTAGATAGAGGCTACCTTGTAGCCTCATGTTCCTTTCTCAACATCTTTGTAGGTGTCTTTAATCTTCTGCGCAAGAGCACGATCCATGGTTTTCCCAAGATAGAAATCCTATGGGTCAGGGCCTTGCATGCTTAACCCTATGATCTAAATGATCAACATCGGATCCACTATGATGTGGTGGTTCAACCACAAATATCCACCATGGTAGCAGGACAAAAGCAACTTGACTCATGCGTTCACTTCTTGGTGCCTATCGAAGTGAGGAATATTCATGACATTGAGCAGTGTGGACTGCGTGAGGTTCATGGTCCATGACTAGGGGATGATCTTCGAGTTCTTTCCCTTAGTTCTGTTCAGATACTTGTGTAGGGTGAGCATGTTGTACACCTTCCTGTCGCTGAGGTTGAAGTCGCTAAACTTCAATGCTGCAATCTTATATTGGTTTGCGTGCACTGCGCGTATCCCTTTCGGGATGTACACAGTGACCAAAGCGTACTCAAATTATCTGGGCACATTGTCTCGATTGATTGC
Source organism: Picea glauca (assembly GCA_000966675.3). Classification (NCBI taxonomy): domain Eukaryota; kingdom Viridiplantae; phylum Streptophyta; class Pinopsida; order Pinales; family Pinaceae; genus Picea; species Picea glauca. Next base: position 237,100 of record JZKD02S0475260.1, read on the forward strand.
GCCACTCAAAGGTGGTAGAGAGGTGGGTAGTATACTTGGGATCATCTTAGAATTCACGAGATCATCCCTATGCTTAGTTCAATTTTCATGTACTGGTCGGGATGGACCGGCTCGAGCAGTGGACGGAGACGCTGACAACCCTCTCATCGAAGATGCTTGTACACCTATGGACACTCCTCTCTCCAACATGACTCTTTCAGTCATTAATTCAAGGAAAAATTTTGTTACTGATTCTTCAACTGCGGTGAGCTCATCGGACATATGCACTCGGGATTAAAATTATCGGGGTCATGATGATCTTAGATACAACACTAGAACAAACATCAATAGTGCAATGATCACTGTATACAATTTGCTTAGTCTGTGGGCTTCAAATTCTCAGTTAGAAAAAGTGTTCTATGTGCATGGCGTGACGAGATAAGTAGGCAAATCAACAATGGTTCACTTGCAACGGTTATGAGCCTCCATTAACTCTTGTTCGATCCATTATGGCACGATGTAACGGTTTGATGATGGACCTTTATTTCCTTTCTTCCTGTTCAAAGCATCGATCAAATGGTTATAATATCCCCAACGGCTATATTGCTTCGCCATGATGAAGTTCCATGTGTCTCTGTTCTGATATCCTGACGAAGCTCCAATTCTACAAATTTTCTATCTGCGAAGTTCCTTCTAGAACCTTCTGCAACTTATCTCTCTTCTTACTTTGCTTCCTAGCCTTCTTTCCAGTCATCTTCATCTTGAAATTTCATTTTCCATTCTGATTCTTATCTTCTGTGGTTTTAGTTACTTTGCGCTATTGATATTCTCTCTTAGGACTCAGGGGTAACGCCTCTTCTTTATCCGAGATAGGTACTTCAGTCTCCTGTGAGTCTTCTAATGTTCTTGCAACTTCGACATCTGGGTTTCTAGTGTTAAATATCTTCGATCTATTCTCTTGTTCTTCGATCAAATGTGCGATCCTTCTGGTCATGAAATCTTTTAACTCATGTTTCTTTTGCTCCAAGAATTCTTCTTCTTTCTTTCGGCTGGCTTGATCTCTGTCAATCCAAGGTTTTCCTATTAACATGGTAAATGGAGCGTGGTCTTCAACAAATTTAATAATCTCAACATATTCCTCTGTCGAAGTTCCATTGACGGTCATAGGTATCCGAGAGAGCCTTCCACACAGGTTTACCAGTTTTCCTCTGAATAACCCTAGTCCTCCTAATGAATGAATCATAGCAGGCCTCCCTATAGCTTCACAAGTTTTCTCTATCATGATATTCACCTGTGTTTCTTCATCTACAACACAGTCAATGTCGAAGTCTCCTATTCTTGCTTCGATGCATTCTTTTCCTTTGAATATCTCTGATAATCTGACATGTCGGTGGTCATTCAAGGTTTCTCTCATTTGTAGCAATATTTTCTCTGATTCTTCATGGGGTTCTGTAGCCTCTGGAGTTGCCTTAGGGTTTTCTTGATCAAGATTCATTCCTTCAAGATTAACAATCATTCTGAGGAAATCCAACACTTCATGGTTTATATCTTTGCAACAAAGACAACTAGGTCTTCTCCCATGGCATTGTTTAGCAAGATGTCCTAGTTTTCTGCAACTGTAACAGAGGGTTAATCCTCTCTTTCTTTTAAATGATCCCCAGATTCTTCTGTACTGTGCACTAGGATCATAGGAGCTAACCTGCAATAAATTATTTTTGGGATCCTGCATCCATTCGTTAGTCCAAACATTCTTTCTATGCATAGGTATAACATATCTTTCACTATTGTTGTCAAATCTATTAATATCAAATCTTCTTTCGTCTATCAATACCCTAGTTTTCAAACTAGGACAAATTTTATTAAACATACCTAGATCCATACTCTAGAAACAAAAATTTCCACTTATCTTACTTCTACAGAGCACAAATCTTCTAGATCTAAATTTTTTCACTATCTTTACCTTTATCAGAGCACAAAGCTTGCAGATCTTACCTCTTTTAATCAGAAATTCTCACTTTTACCTTTCTTAGAGCACAAATCTTTCAGATCTTGCTTCTTTCCTTCAGATCCAACCTCTTTTCTTCATATCAAGCTTCTTTATTTTAGCACAAAGATTTACAACTCAAGTAGAATACTGTGCACTAGGGCACAGATCTATGCACAAAACTTTCACAATCCCAGGTCGAATCTTTACACAAAGCTTCTTCTTCCTCAATTCCTAGCAATCACAGTTTCAAGTCTTGGCAATGGAACCATTTGTTGGCATAGGGGCAGACCCAGGGTTCAACGCTACAACAACGCACCAACAAAGCCCTAACTACCAGCCTTTTCGGCAACACCTATGAAGAAGATGAAGTCTCAACCGAGGTAGAGGCAGGGGTGGTTGCAAGACTTAGGTGTCTGCAACCTTAGCTGGGACACAGATATGTGATTATAAAACTTAATACAACTCTTAGCACCGGCAGTCCCTCGATATGCAATCACCATTCACTTCGCTGATAAAGCAGAGCTTCACAACATTCACACTAATCTACAGTATTTAAGCACTTAGCATATAAATGGATCGGAGTGAGCATATTAAGAACTAAGCATAACTATCTTGATCAGATCTAATATTCTCACATATCATAAGCACAAAGCATAATTAGATCTATCTAATATCAAAGCACTTAGAAAATAACATGTGAACTCATCAAGACAAAGCACAAAGCACATAACATGGTTTTTACGTGGTTCACCCCCACCCCAGGGCTACGTACACCAACTCTCCTTCTTTATTGTCTTCGGTCAATCTGTTATAGGAATAAAGCCTTCAAAACCCTTACTCTGCATAGGATAGAAGATCTGCGCAGCTCGCTAGATCCTTCTTCCTTTCATTATAGCACTAAGCCCTCCACAATATGCTACAAGGACCTGCACTTAGCTTTGCAAGTCTCTTACAGTCATGCACAAATACCTTACAATTCATACTAGCACTTAGCCTTTAGCACTTAGCATATCATCACATCACATAGATGCATTATTCTCCTAATCCTTACGTTGCCTATCCTTCTATTTATACATACAAAATAGTCCCAAACATGGGTAAACCCATGGGTCGACATCCCATTCCCGTTACATATTCCCATATCCCAAAAAGGGGCCCAAAAGGGGGTGGAGATCCCATTATCTCCGCTTCGTCTTGTGCTCCTCCTTAGAAAGGTTGTCGAAGTCCCAAAATAGGTCAACATGACCAAGAAACTCCCAAAACTTGGTCAAGGGCCAACACCCCACAATATTATTGTTAAATATAAATAATGATAATAATATCAAGAATATAATAATTCTCTTTAAAACAATTACAATAATTACTTATTGGAATAAATAATAATAAATAAGTATATAATAATTATGCTTAAAGAGGGTCATAATAAATAATTATTATGGACATTTGGGTAATTAAAGAGAATAGTTAAACAAATAACCATATTCAATGAAGAAACCCTAAAAATAGATTAAATAATAAAGAGGGAAAGGAATGAGGAAAATATCATCACTCTTGGTGGGTAAATAGAGAGAAGAAGTCATAAGAATGATGGTTGAGTAGTATATTGGGGGCTTGGGGGTGACCTTTCTACCCTTGGGTAGCATGGTCTACGATTGGGTAGAGAGTCACCCCCCATATTGTTGTTGTGTATTTTCGGTGGATCAATGATAAAGGTAAGGTAGGGATACACTTCTAAGGACAAAAGACTTACATGTATGTTGGTTCTTCATGACCGGTATGATCGTTTCCCTTGTAAGTTACTATATTTCACTTGATATCTGTAACATCCCACTCTTACGCGCACTGAGTGGACTTATTCTTTGAGGACACTTGTGTGCAAGTGATCCGGGTTGTTATACTATTGGTTGTTTTGATTATGATTATGAGACATTATGGATTTGATGTTATGCTATTTTCGTTGTATTTACATTGACAGGTTTTGTTGATTGGGTTCTCCTGAGTGTGTAGGACTCTAGATGTTGAGGATTTCGAGGCATCGATGAAACTCCGTGGACTCCAGATCGAGTCAGGGAGTGGACTGTTAGGGTTTGAATGTTGTTGATGTGACATATGTACATACGATTATATGTTATGATGTTGATTATTATTGCTGACATGATTCGTTGATGGATGTAGGCTAATGATAGCTTGTTGACCAGACTCACATTTGGAGTAGAGGGGTCATGCACAACAACTAGAGACATTGAGGTAGAGGTGTGGCAACAACCCTGCCACAACCTACTAGCACTCCCACTGTGGCTCAAATTGTAGGTTAACGAATACCTAGTTCGAGAAGACCCACAATGTCGTGAGGGTAGGCTGTGACAATTTCTCATGATGATTCTAAGGGGTGCGCAATAAGGCATGGTCCTTATTCCTTAGAGGCCCTTAGTCTCCCACAAGATCACCTGATAGAGTATTGACTCCAGGGGTTTGACATCTACCAAATTCATTCAAGAGGTGATTGGCACCCTTGGAGAACGTAGTGTGTCTTGAAAGGCATGTTGTGCAAATAAAATAGAAAGAGGCGAGTGGCACCCTTGGAGCATGTAGTGCATCTTGAAGGGCATGCCACGATTCTAACTGGTAAGTTAATAAACCTAGTGCCTAGAAAACTATACCTCCTTAGGACTTGGTTGGCCTTAAATGAATGATTTGATAAGTAAAGTTTAATAAAAAAAAAATTCCCTTAAGAACTGTCACCAAGCCTAGTGAATTGAAAACCTAGGTCTGAGTAGAACCTTTGAGCAAAAAAAAATAATTAGACATGTAACAAGAATGGGGTAAAGAAAATTCAAGCATTAATAATTAAAGTGAAATTTTAATAAAGTTTTTATTAATAAAATGGGTATTTGGTTGTTTTTGTCTAAACCTGCTAATTCTGAACTTAGTTATAAAAAGGGGAAACTTTAAGAAAAAAAGGAAACTTAAAGAAAAGGGGGAAACCTAAGGAAAAGGGGAAACTTAAAGAAAAATGGGAATGTCTAACTTAGTAAGAAATCTAGCCTTTGGAACTTTCTATTTATGAACTCAACTAGGAATTATGTAAGGCGTAAGTCATTTAAGAATTGTAAGGGAATAATGGGACACTGAGGAGCATTTTTAGGAACGCTTTTAAGTGGGTGAGGGAAATAGGAATATTTAATTAATTAATAAATTATTTTTCTGGTGCAACTAAGGGATCAGGCGACATGTGTACGGGGGAGGTTTTTCCTAATTAAATAAATGAAAAATGAATCTAATGAGGGTTTGGGAAACTAATGACTAAGAAACTCTATAAAAAGGATGGCAGAGGAGGAGTATGGATCACATCTGGCTTGCGTAATGTTACGTTGTTGAAATTTAATCTTGACTTAACTTTCTCTTGTGGGAGTTGGGATACCTAGCTCGGGTAACGAGAGGTAGCTCGACCTTGCGAGGTGAGATGGGTGCTATCATTCTTCGGTATTGTGTGTGTGGCCCCTTTGCGGCTCGTGGGGCTCAGGGGGAAGAAGAGTACCCTTAGCGTTGGCTGGGAGGTACCTGTGAGGTCTCATCGGTTGACAAGCAGGATCTGGACGGAGCGAACATGCGGGAGGACATATTCACCTCGTCGTCATCGGTAAAGGTAAGCCTGTTTAAGTTGTTACTTGTAATAAAATTTAATTTACACTTGTTTATTTTACTGTATTCAGATGACGATTTCATTTCCATGAGATTTCCTTGCACATGTATTTCTACGGTAATTGTAACATATTATTTTTCGTAAAATCATAATTTGTAATGGTAATTTGACAGAAGAAAAGAAGACCATTTGTACATACATAACCACATTGGAAGAACTATTGTGTAGGATAGAAATGGTTTTCTTTCAAATTTTGGTAAGAATGTAGGTCTCCTTAGGGATTCCTGAAGAATTTTGTTATCAATGTAATCCCTTTGTCACTTGATTCATCGTATAAGAAACCTTTCTATTTGTTGAGTCTCCATTTTGACACTTCTAATGTCCTATATTACCCTCTATCTGAGCCTATTTTTCCTATGGTATGTGTATATACTTGACTATTTCTTCCATAAATACACTTGATGACCTTGTCCATATGCATAGAGAGGTAACTTATGATTAAGGCATGATTTGTTTAGTTTTCTTGAGTTAATTCGATTAAATTCTTGATTATGTATGATCCTAATCACTTCACTCTTAAGTAGCTTGATCTGGTACCTCACTATTCCAGTACTACAACTATAGCGCGATCGGGTACCCAATCTATTCCGGTACCAAGGCTCCACCTATTCCGGTACCAAGGTTCCACCTATTTTGATACTACCCACACAACACTGCATCTAGTACCAGCACACTCAACACTACATCCGATACCAGTATTGTGCCTGATCTGGTACTTCTTTTGCACCTAATCTGGTACTCTTGGTCACAACTCTGTTTGATCCGGTAACAAACCCCTATTTCCAGAATTTGCTTGTTGAACGAGTATGCTGATGGAGATTCCAAGAAATCAGTTGGATCGAAGTCTCTAAAGAAGTTTTTGAGATCACGATAGACTTCATCACTCATGAACTTCGTGTCATGAGGATGAAGTCCATCCCTAGAAATTCGATATGAAATGCCAATTGTAATATTTCAAAAACTATTTGATACTTATCCTTAGATCTTGATAGTATCGGCTCACCTTCTTTATAAGGGATGTTGTATAGGAGATAGAATAAGATGAATGTAATTAAGAAAGTAGCAAGAACAAAATGATACATATTGTCATAATGTACGAGATGATGAACTGTTGATTCAATTTACAAGTTGAAGAAAAACAAATGATTTGTTGTGCAATTCATGAGTCTGACTAGAACGTTTTAGTTTGTTATGTTTTTAGAGGTACCTTGTTGGTTCGGCAAGGGACCACTGCCCCAACCAAGGTAAACCTACATGTACATGCTTTGTGTGATTATGTGAGTATTTAACAGTTGTGTGTTGTCAATGATTTCAAATATGTTTTAAAGTTTAGCATAGAATCACTTGCTTCTAAATCAGTGTGAGTAATTAGACATTAGACATAATAGATAGTTTTCTTTCCTACTTTTGTAGGTTGACATTTAATTGATGAGAGTCTGATGGGTGGGATTGTTAAGCAAATGTTATTATTTTCAGTTTGTAATTGTGGTGTTCTTAGTGGGTATAGGAACCATATTACTTCATCTCTTATCTTCATGTTTCATAATGAAGTCTCTCGGTTATGTTGGCTATTTCCTGTCCTAAAGGAGGTTTGATTGAATAGAATAGAGATGTGATTGATTTATGTTTAAGAGTGATTAAATTTGATTGTTGATTATTGTTTTTGATTGCTACAGGGAACGCGATCTTGGGTTCGTCTCTCTATTTCATAAGCTTGGAAGGAATAGACTTGTCACCTAAGAAAAAACCTTTTAATTGAGTGTTTGTTTGAGAAGTTTTGTTATCAGTTTTATCTTCTGAGTTTAAATTCATGTGAAGTATTCAGAAATTATAGAAACAAAGTATTATGTTATTAATTATTTCTTGTTTAATCTAGATACAATAGACATAGGTAGGTTACTTGTTCTCGACAAATATAGTGTAACAACTCTTTCGATTACGAATTATGGATTGACATATAAATAAGTGTAATATATTGAACATACTTATACACCAACATTATCTACATTATCTTTTATTTATGAGATACTGTCTAATTGCGTGTGGCCAGAATGAGCCCCAGACTCAAAACCTTTCCCGCACTTTTGTATCTCCTGTCTGCATTTTCTTTATTCCTTGATTGCATTTTTTTTCATTATTTTATTCTCCACGAAGAAGGTATGGATGTAGATTTGTGTTTTTATCTTATGTTCCTTTATCCCTTAAGTTATTAGTCTATGCCTGAGTAGTCGTCCAGGAGCCAAATCGAATGTCTTTCACTCTGGTGTTAAAGATTTCGATTCAAATGCCCTGTTTTCTTGTGCATGGATAATAAGTGTAGGATCATTTCTTTTCCCAGCAAGGAATTCTCTCCTGGGCATTTATTCCCTCAGCCTCTATGATTATTGTGATTTATTCTCTGCAACCTCATGCTTCCACATAATGATTTTGGGGATGTCTCTCCAGTTCACCAAAGTTTTATCTCCTCTGTGATTCACATTTGTGTTTCATTACTGTGTTTTTATTTACTGTGTGATGATTGCGTTTTTATTAATCTGCTTCTTATTATGACGTGATTACTACCTTCTTTTAAAACTGCATGGGAGAATTGTATGGCAACACAAGTTCTATGATATGACCCTCTGTAACTAAGATGGAATTCCTTCTTGGATTCGTTCAACAATTTTCCTTTCCTAGCTTCGTCGCTGATATTTTTATTCACATGCTTCAATAACGGAAGTTGCAGTGGGACACACTCGCTCTTACTCAGACCTACTCCAAATCCTATCTCGTCTCTTCATAGTGAGAGTTCTATGATTTTCCTCTTTGCATTTTGTTTAATGACCAATTATATAAGTGCCACCTTCAATACACATTATTTAACTTACTTGTTTAAGCTTAGCCATTTTTTTCTTTAATCGGTGGCCATACATCTTCCTAGGGAGAGCCCTTGATGCTTAAGCATATTATGATCTTGTTTCTTAGGTTCATGGGTCTAGATATTCCCACTACTCGTATTCCCTCTTCTCCCACTTTGTATTTTATTTATCCTCATTTTATATTTCCTTATTGATTGATTATGGTCATCCGGGCGGATCCAACTAGAAAGGGCGAGCTTAGGATTCTATCATCTATGCCAAATAACTCTGTTTGAGATGGAGCACCTTGCTCATTCTTGTTTCAACTCGCTTCAATTTTGCATGCTCTCTACATAGGTAGTTACTGTCTTTACACATTTTAGGGATTGAGTAATGATTTTTCGAGGATCCGTAGACAATGACTGATAGTGAAGTCTACTATTTTTTTCTTTTTGTGCATTAATTCTCTACATTGGCGCTTATATTGTGCATGGGCATACTTCGGTCCGATTTTCTACTTTCCCCTTAGAACCGAGCATAGTTAATTTCCCCTTTAATATCAAATCCTGGCATTTTCTGAATTTGTTTTACCATGCTAGATGTCCTACCAAGATTTGCACGAAGTGAATGGTTACAATATTTTTTTTACCTTAGTGTGTTATCCACGGTTAGATGGAAGGCAGATTCATATTTATAATGCTGAATAAGTATTATCATAATCTGGCGTTTATTTTTTATCTACCTTAGGATGGACAATGCACCCATTATGTTCCTTCTAAGTTAATGATTCCTTTCTACTGTAGTGTTAGAGTGGGGGTGGAAATCAATTTTCATCTCCTCGTTCATTGTCCAATTTCAAGTCTTGGATCAACTCCCAAGCACACCCCACTGTACACGCATCGTTGTCATAAGTACTATGTGGTTTCTTTTTGGACAAAGTTTGTGATTATCTTTTGGTGGGTGCATATAACCTCTAGCACATCAACCTCACATTTATTCTGGATCGGACTTAAACAACCTCATCTTGTTGATAGGGAATTGTGAGCCCCAATTTATTACTCGATAATTTAAAACGAGTTGATACTTGTGATTAAATGCAACCTCTGCAAATGAATTCTGGTAGGAAATTAAGCACTAAATTGGTATTTCTTCTTATAGTAGTTGTCTCTCCATAGAATACTCGAGAATGAAATTTTATTAATAAAGAATAATTGTTTATTATATTATGTTTTGATTTCCTCACTAGACTGTGTTTGGTTAACTATTTCATTGACTTAATTATGTTGTTGTCAATCAATTTGTTATCTTTAATTATGATTGTTTGCCAATCAATTGTTATCACTAATTGTGTTGTTTTCCAATCAGTTTTTTATCTTTAATTATGATTGTTTGCCAATCAGTTTGTTATCACTAATTGTGTTGTTTTCCAATTAGTTTGTTATCATCAATAAATTTGAAGTGGTTAATGGGTTTAAGTGACATGCTTTGGGCCCTAGGGGTGTAGACTCTTTGGAGATGGGGTGCACTACTAAAGAGCTTTGTCATGGGATGCTTGCTTGTGTTGTTCAGTTTATTTATGGCGCACAAAAATTTAATTGACAAATGATAGATTTAGATGGTAGATGAGTTAATTAATTTATTGATTATATGAATGGCAACCTTTGATCAGTTATCCCTTGCGTTACTTGAAGGGAAACTAGAATGTTGAATTGTTGAATATTTATTTTTGCACCATGCAAAATGATTGAGTCAATGATTGATAATTCTCACTCGCTTGAAGGTTCTTGTTACATATGTCGGTTGATGTTGTTGTGTTAGGTTGTTTGATTTTGTCCCTTAGCTTATTAGGAATGTTTTTTCTTGTGTCGAGCGGGATGTAGACACGTTCTTGTTTCTCAAAACGATCGCCAGAATTGAGACCTTAAATGGTCAAAATCGATGGGAACCTGGGCTTGAGCATTGCTTATGTGTCCTTGAGGTCCTAACCTTGCAGGGTAGGATGGGCGGGTAGTCATTTTATTTTGTCAGATTGATTTTTGTGTGTTGCATCCAACTGCATGATGTGATAGTCTTCTAGGTCATTATGTTTTATGTTTCCTAAATTGCATGCGTCGTGTTCGTCATCGAGTTGCGTGGTTTGATTGTTTGTCGTTGTTACCTTCATGTTAAAAAAAAATTGCACTTGTTACGAGTCACATGTTGTCATAATGATCGAGAATGTTACATATGGTAATAGAGCGGGTTCAGCCCGTGACTTGGGATCACTACGGCTTCCGTTGATTTGATAATTGATTATGATGTCACTAATTAAATTGATTTGTGTTCGTACAGGTAATCATGGTTATAGGACGTCACAGAGGCAGATGATGGGGTGCTAGGGGAGGAGGCGTGACACCCTCGGTAGCATCCATGTCTGAGGGGTCTAACCCCCAGGGAGACAAACAAGTTGTCATGGAGGAACATATAGTTGTGGGTGATGTGGTTGGGGTGATGAGGTCCTTTCAGAAGATGTCTGAGGCATTGATCAATTGTTTGGATAAAGATGAGGCTAGGGCGTCGACTCCCCCTGAGGGTCCACCACGTGCTCCAGTCGGTACTGGTAGCATTCACCGAGAACTCGAGAATCTCAAGTTTCCCGAGTTCTTTGGTTCCCCAGATGACGCAACCACCAAGGCATGGTTAGAGAATATGGCGATGTGCTTTTCACTTCGTGATTATACCTCCAACATGAAGGTCTGCATGGTGGTCTTTCAACTGAAGGGGAGCACTCTTCTATGGTGGAAGACGCTCCTGCCACAATTGAACATGGTCGTTGAAGACGTGTCATGGGAAAGGTTCGAGGAATGGTTCCGAGAGAGGTATCTATATAAGGAATTCATTGAGCGCCAACTCAACGATTTCAATGCCTTGCGACAAGGCGGTCGTACGGTGCCCGAGTACGAGGTCCATTTTATGGAGCTACTTTGGTATGCTCTGCACCTGAATACTGAGAAGCTTAAGGTCAATAGGTTCATGTTTTTCATTAATGTCAACATTCGTGCAAAGGTTAGCATTATGATGCCTCAAACCTTGCATGATGTTGTCCAGAAGGCCCTCATAATAGAGGATAATCTTATCAAAGGGGGTTAGAACAGGACTCTAGTGAGACCAGCAGGGAAGGTGTCATCTGGTGTGCAACAACATCAGACACCAGCTAGACATTCACCAGGATATTGTGGCTTCCAGAGAGGATCCACTTTCACTACACCTTGACAATTAGTGCCTCAACATCGGACTCCTTACTGAGGACCACAACACCAAAAACAACGTCGAATGCAGTAACAACAGTTTAGGCCTGTTCAACAGAACAGACCAAGGTTCTAGGCTGGTGGGACGTCAACATCTACTTAGGGTACCAGGAGTATTGGATCGAAGAAATGGATGTGAGGAGCCACATTACCAATGTTACTGCCCAGAGGAGAGGACCAGAGAATCAGGATTAGTCAGACCCACTACCATGGAATATTTGGGCAAGGCCCATCAGATTCATGCAGCGGTGAATAACCACGAGGAAGAGCACCAGTCAATTATGCTTGAGACATCAAGTACTGTCATTGACCAGACCCTCATTATTTTGATATATCTACGTGCTACTAAGGTTTTTATTTCTAATACAACGCTAAAAAGAATTAAGGTAAAGGAAGTCGAACATGATGAGTTTAGCTTTGTGGAAATGGCTTCAGTAGCCAAACAAAAGGTTGGTGGGAAGGTTATGGGTTGTAGCCTTAACCTGGGAGAGTTTTTCACTAGGGACAATATGTATGTCACAACCTTAGGGTCTTATGATGTCATGATTGGTATGGACTGGTTGGAATCGCATGATGTGATACTTGACTATAAGATGAAATGGTTGAGCTTTGTCGATGACGAGGGACATAGATGCATGATTGTAGGTCGAAACCAGTGAGTCTCCTTGAGGTTCATCTCTTCCTTGTAGCTATAGAAGAGCATGTGCAAAGGATGTAAGCTTTATGTGATCCTTGCATTAAATGAGAAGGGAGTAGAAGAAGGTATAGAACACCTTTCGGTGGTGAGAGAGTTTGCAGACGTCTTCCTTGAGGAGTTATCGGGGATGCTGCCAAAGAGGGAATTGGAATTTACCATCGAACTAAAACTAGGAACTGAACCGATAGCAAGAATGCCTTATTGGATGTCGACCCCAGAGTTATAGGAGTTGAGAATGCAATTGAAGGAGTTGCTAGACCTAGGACTTATACGTCTGAGTGTGTCACCATGGGGGGCGCCTGTTATTTTCATACGAAAGAAGGATGGGTCGTGGAGATTCTGCATTGACTACCGTCAATTGAACAAGGAAACAATCAAGAATCAATATCCATTTCCAAGGATTGATGATTTGTTTGATCAGATGAAAGGCATGACGATGTTTTAAAAAATTGACTTGAGATCAGGGTATCACCAGTTATGGATCAAGGAGGATGACATCCCTAAGACCGCTTTCAATATGAGGTTTGGACATTACGAGTTTATTGTTTTACCGTTTGGACTGATGAACGCCCCAGGGGTATTTATGAGTTTGATGAATGGGGTGTTCCGCGAATACTTGGAAAATTTCATCCAAGTATTCATTGACGATATTTTGATTCACTCTCGGATGATGGAGGAGCACGAAGAGCACTTGCAAATGGTACTACAGTGTCTACGAGAGAACAAATTGTATGAGAAGTTTTCTAAATGATCGTTTAATCAATCAAAGATTCATTACTTAGGGCATGTCATCTATGACAAAGGTATCGTTGTGGATCCAAAAAAGGTCGAGGCTATTATGGAATGGCCTATGTCGATGAATGTTCCAGAAGTGTGTAGCTTCATGGGTTTAGCGGGATACTATTGACAATTCATCGAGGGTTTTTCAAAGATAGAAAATATGATCATGAAATTGCAGAAGAAGAATAAGAAGTTTGTTTGGATCGAGAAATGTGCGGAGGAATTTTGGAGGCTCAAGGAGTTGTTGACAACAAAATTGATACTAAAGGTCCTTGACATGGACGCGAACTTCTTGGTATGCACCGACACATCCAAAAAAGGCTTAGGCAAAGTCTTGATGCAATATGGTCGAGTGATCTCTTACATCTCGAGAAAGTTGATAAGCCATTAGGAGAACTATGTGACACACGATTTGGAGTTGTTAGCCATTGTTTATGCCTTGATAGTTTGGAGACACTATCTTATTGGATGAAAACTCGAAATAAAAATGGACCATTGTGGTCTACAACACATCTTTACGCAAAACAACTTGAACGCGTGACAACGACGTTGGTCAAAATTGCTTAGCGAGTATGATTTCAAGATTACTTACATAAAAGGAACAGTGAACAGAGTGGCAGATGCATTGAGTCAAAGACCATGCATATTTTCGGTGATGCCTCTTCAGACGAATCTACATGAAAAGATCCTAACTTTACAAGGCGACGATGACTGGTACAAAGAGGTCAAGGATTTTATCGGAAAAAATACAATGATGGTACCAAAATTTGAAGGATTTACGTTGGACAACGACAGATTATTGAGATTTAAAAATCAAATTTATGTACTGCCCAACGATGAGTTGAGGAGTTTGATCCTAAATGAGGATCATAGAGTAGTGTACATGGCTCACCCAGGAGTCATGAAGATGAGGGCGGACCTTAAACCCTTATTCTTCTAGAAAGGAATAAAGGCAGACATAGTCCACTACATGGCAAGATGTCTAGAATGTTAGTAGGTGAAGACTAAACATAGACATTTGACAAGATTACTACAGCCAAACGCTATTCCAGAATCAAAATGGGAGGTCATTTCGATGGATTTCATTGTTGTATTGCCACCAACAACAAGTAAACATGACTTGATTTTTGTGGTAGTCGACACTCTGACGAAGAGTGCTCATTTTATTCCCATGTGTATGACATATCAGGAACCTGACATAGATAGAGTTTTCATCATAAAGATAGTGAGGTTGCATGGCGTTCCTAAGAGGATTATATCCGATTGAGAATCAGTGCTTATAGGACGATTTTGGACTAGTTTCCAAGAGGCCTTAGGAACCCAACTTAACTTTAGTACCACATATCACCCAGAGACAGACGGGCAGACCGAAAGAAAAAACCAAATCTTGGAGGATATGTTGCGTATGTATGTGATGGACCAACATAAGCATTGGGAAGAATTCTTTCCACTGGTAGAATTTGCATATAACAAATATTATCAAAGCACCATTAAGATGGCGCCTTTCGATTTTATTTATGAGCGACCATGTCAGACGCCTTTGAGTTGGGATCGGATTGAGGATAGGGTCCTGGTGGGACCTAAAGAGATCCAAGAAATGGAAGACCAAATGCAAACCATAAGACAAAGTATAAAGGAAGTGTAGGATCAGTATAAGAGTTATGTCGATGTGTGTCGTGTCGATTGTAGTTATGAAGTTGGCGATCAAGTCTTCTTGCGGGTGAAACCTCATAAGAGTTCAATCAAGTTTGGAAAGGGTTCTAAAATATCTCTTAGGCTCGTGGGACCTTTTGAGATCATGGAAAGGAAGGGTCCCGTGGCCTATCGATTAGCCTTGCCTGATTCTTTGAGGAAAATGCACGATGTTTTTCACGTATCTATTTTGAGACATTATGTTAGTGATCCTACACATGTTATTGACATGAGTTCCTTGCAGGTATTAGACAAGGGTTCTCTCATAGTGGATCCAATCCACATCCTAGACCATCTCATTCGACGGCTACGGATTCGAACAACAGATCATGTCAAGGTCCAGTGGGACAACTATAGTCCACACTCAACGACCTGGGAGGACGCATATGATATGCGTTAGTAGTTCCCATTTTTGTTTGATAGTTAGACATATGATATTGTGATACACTTTATTTCGACACTTACATAATGTGAAACTTTAGGACAAAGCTTAAAACAAGAGGGGGTGTATGTAACATCCTGTTATTGCGCACATTGAGCGAACTTATTCTTGGAGGAAACTTGCGTGCAAGTGATCCAGGTCGTTATACTATTGGTTGTTTTGATTATGGTTATGAGACATTGTGGATTTGATGTTATGTTATTTTTGTTGTATTTACATCAAGAGGTGCTATTGACTAGTTTATCCTGTGTGTGCAGGACTCTAGACATTGAGGATGTCGAGGCATCGATGAAACTCCGTGGACTCCAGATCGAGTCAGGGAGTGGACTATTAGGGTTTGAATGTTGTTGATGTGGCAGATGTACATACAATTAGATGTTATGATGTTGATTATTATTGCTGACATGATTCGTTGATGGATGCAGGTTGACAATAACTTGCCAACCAGACTCACATTTGGAGTAGAGGGGTCACACACAACAACCAGAGACATTAAGGGAGAGGTGTGCCAACAGCCATGCCACAGAATACTAGCACTCCTGCTGTGGCTTGAACTGTAGGTTAATGATTACCTAGTTCGAGAAGACCCACAATGTTGTGAGGGAAGATTGTGACAGTTGCTCATGATGATTCTAAGGGGAACGCAATAAGGCAGGCTCCTTATTTCTTAGAGGCCCTTAGTCTCCCACAAGATCACCTAACAAAGTATTGACTCTAGGGTTTTGAAGTCTACCAAATTCAGTCAAGAGATGAGTGGCACCCTTGGAGCACATATTGTGTCTTGAAGGGAATGTCGCGCAAAGAAAACAGAAAGAAGCGAGTGACACCCTTGGAGCACGTAGTGCATCTTGAAGGGCACGTTGTGATTTTAACTGGTAAGTTAATAAACCTAGTGCCTAGAAAAATATGTGTCCTTAGGACCTGGTCAGCCTTAAATGAATGATCTGATAAGTAAAGTTTAATAACATTTTTTTTTCCCTTAATAACTGTCGCCAAGCCTAGTGAATTGAAACCTAGGTCTGAGTAGAACCTTTGAGCAAAAAAAACTAATTAGACATGTAACAAGAAGAGGGTAAAGAAAATTCAAGCATTAATAATTAAAGTGAAATTTTAATAAAGGTTTAATTAATAAAAGGGGTATTTGGTTGTTTTTGTCTAAACCTGCTAATTCTGAACTTAGTTATAAAAAGAGGAAACTTTAAGAAAAAAAGGAAACTTAAAGAAAATGGGGAAACCTAAGTAAAAGGGGAAACTTAAAGAAAATGGGGAAACCTAAGGAAAAAGGGAAACTTAAAGAAAAGGGGAAACTTAAAGAAAAAGGGGAATGTCTAACTTAGTAAGAAATCTAGCCTTTGGAACTTTCTATTTATGAACTCAACTAGGAATTAAGTAAGGCGTAAGTCATATAAGAATTGTAAGGGAATAATGGGACACCGAGGAGCATTTTTAGGAATGATTTTCAGTGGGTGAGGGAAATAGGAATATTTAATTAATTAATAAATTGATTTTCTAGTGCAAATAGGGGATTGGGCGACATCTGTACGAGGGAGTTTTTTCCTAATTAAATAAATGAAAAAAAGAATCTAATGAGGGTTTGGGAAACTAATGACTAAGAAACTCTATAAAAAGGATGGCGGAGGAGTATGGATCACATCTGACTTGCGTAAC
Source organism: Picea glauca (assembly GCA_000966675.3). NCBI lineage: Eukaryota > Viridiplantae > Streptophyta > Pinopsida > Pinales > Pinaceae > Picea > Picea glauca. Next base: position 254,172 of record JZKD02S0475260.1, read on the forward strand.
ATTACGCTGCTAAAATTTCATCTTGACTAAACTTTCTCTTGTGGGAGTTGGGATACCCAACTTGGGTAACAAGTGGTAGCTCAACCTTGCGAAGCGCGTTGGGTGCTAGCATTCTCTGGTATCGTGTGTGTGGCCCCTTTGTGGCTTGGGGGGGCTCAAGGGGAATAAAAGTACCCATGGCATTGGCTGGGAGGTACCGGTGAGATCTCATCGGTCGAAAAGTGGTATCTGGACAGAGCGAACGCGCGGGAGGACATCTTCACCTCGTCGTCGTCGGTAAAGGTACACCTGTTAAAGTTGTTACTTGTAATAAAATTTAATTCACGCTTGTTCATTTTACTGTATTCAGATGATGATTTCATTTCCATGAGAGCAAGGCCAGCCAGAGCAAGGGTCGGGTCGGGGAGTAGACATAGCGAAGGCTAGGGCAGAGGGAAATCCTAGAGAGGCATGGATAGAATTAATATATAGCAGCCTTTAGATTAGACAACCACCCACCCAATGCTTGCACTTGTATTTCTATGGTAATTGTAACATATTATTTTTCGTAAAATTATAATTTGTAATGGTAATTTGACAGAAGAAAATAAAACCATTTTTACATACATAACCACATTGGAAGAATTGTTGTGTAGGATAGAAATGGTTTTCTTTCAAATTTTGGTAAGAATGTAGGTCTCTTTAGGGATTCCTGGAGAATTCTGTTATCAATCTAATCCCCTTGTCGCTTGATTCATCCTGTAAGAAACCTTGCTATCCACAGTATCTTTTATTTCTGAGTTAATTTCTAATTGTGCATGGCCAGAATGAGCCCTAGACTCAAAACCTTGCCCACACTTTTGTATCTCTTGCTTGCGTTTTCTTTATTCCTTGGTTGCGTTTTTTTCATTATTTTATTCTCCACGGAGAAGGTATGGATGCAAATTTGTGTTTTTATCTTATGTTCCTTTATCCTTTAAGTTATTAGGTTATGTTTGAGCAGTTGTCCATGAGCCAAATCGACTGTCTTTCACTCTAGTGTTAAATATTTAGATTAAAAATCCTTGCTTTCCTGTGCATGGATAATAAGTGTAGGAATATTTCTCTGCCCAACAAGGAATTCTCTCCTGGGCGTTTATTCCCTCCTTAGCCTCTGCGATTATTGTGATTTATTCTCTGCAAACTCATGCTTCCACATAATGATTTTGGGGATATCTCTCCAGTTCACCAAACATTTTATCTCCTCTGCGATTCACATCTATGTTTCATTACTGTGTTTTTATTTACTGCGTGATGACTGCATTTTTATTACTGTGCTTCTTATTACAACGTGATTACTCCATTCTTTTAAAACTACATGGGAGAACTGTATGGCAGCACAAGTTCTACGATATGACCCTCTATAACTAAGATGACATTCCTTCTTGGAGTCGTTCAACAATTTTCCTCTCCTAGCTCTGTCGTTGATATTTTTATTCAAGGGCTTCAAGAATAGAAGTTGCAGTGGGACACTCTCGCTCTTACTCAGACCTACTCCAAATCCTATCTTGTCTCTTCACAGTGAGAGTTCTATGATTTTCCTCTGTGCATTTCGTTCAATGGCCAGTTATATAAGTTCCACCTTCAATACACATTATTTAACTTACTTGTTTAAGATTAGTCGTTTTTGTCTTTAATCGGTGGCCATACATCTTCCAAGGGAGAACCCTTGATGCTTAAGCATATTATGTTGTTGTTGCTTAGGTTCACAGGTCCAAATATTCCCACTACTCCTATTCCCTCTTTGCCCACTTTGTATTTTTATTTATCCTCATTTTAGATTTCTTTATTGATTGATTATGGTCATACAGGGGAGTCCAACTGGAAAGGGAGATATTAGGAGTCTATCATCTACGTTAAACAACTTTGTTTGAGATGGAGCACCTCACTCATTCGTTTTTCATCTCACTTTAATTTTGCATGCTCTTTGTGTAGGTAGTTACTGCCTCTGCGTGTTTTAGGGACTGAGTAAGGATTTTTTGAGGATCCGTAGACAGTGACTGATAATGAAGTCTGATGTTTTTTTTTATTCTGTGCACTATTTCTCTGTATTGGCACATATATTGTCCACGTGCATAATTTGGTCTGATGTTCTACTTTCCCCTCAGAACCGAGCGTAGTTAATTGCCCCTTTAATATCAATTCCTGGCGTTTTCTGAATTTTCTTTACCATGCCAGATGTCCTACCAAGATTTGCATGAAGTGAATGATTACTATTTTTTTTTACCTTAGTGTTTTCTCCACAGTTAGATGGAAGGTGAATTTTGATTTATAACGCTGAATCAGTATTATCATAATCTGGCATTTATTTATTATCTAACTTAGGATGGACGATGCACCCATTAGATTCCTTCTAAGTTAATTATTCCTTGCTACTGTAGTGTTAGAGTGGGGCTGGAAATCGAGTTTCATCTCCTCATTCACTATCCAATTTCAAGTCTTGGATCAGCTCCCAAGCGCACCCCATTGTACATGCGTCGTTGCCATAAGTACTACGGGGTTTCTTTTGGGACAGATTTTGTGATTATCTTTTGGTGGGTGCGTAAAACCTCTAGCACATCAACCTCACATTTTTTATGGATCAAACTTAAACAACCTCATCTTGTTGATAGGGAATTGTGAGCCCCAATTTATTACTTGAGAATTTAAAACGAGTTGATACTTGTGATTAAACGCAACCTCTGCAAATGAATTATGGCAGGAAATTAAGCAGTAAATTGGTATTTCTTCTTACAGTAGTTGTCTCTCCATAGAATACTCGGGAATGAAATTTTATTAATAGAGAATAATTGTTTGTTATATTTTGTTTTTATTTCCTCACTAGACTGCGCTTGGTTAACTATTTCATTGACTCAATTATGTTGTTGCCAATCAGTTTGTTATCTTTAATTATGATTGTTTGCCAATCATTTGTTATCACTAATTGTGTTGTTTTCCAATCAGTTTGTTATATTTAATTATGATTGTTTGCCAATCAGTTTTATTATCACTAATTGTGTTGTTTGCCAATCAATTTGTTATCACTAATTGTGTTGTTTGCCAATCAGTTTGTTATCATCAATAAATTTGAAGTGGTTAATGGGTTTAAGTGACATGCTTTGGGCCCCATGGGGTGTATACTCTTTGGATATGGGGTGCACTACTAAAGAGATTCTTCATGGGATGCTTGCTCGTGTCGTTCAGTTTATTTCTGGTGCACAAAAATTTAATTGACAAATGATAGATTTAGATGGTAGATGCGTTAATTAATTTATTGATTATATGAATGAAGGCCTTTGATCATTTATCCCTTGCATTCCTTGAAGGGACACTATAACGTTGGGTTGTTGAATATTTATCTGTAAGCCATGCAAAATGATTGAGTCAATGATTGATAATTCTCGCTCGCTTGAAAGTTCTTGTTACATATTTCGGTTGATGTTGTTGCGTTAGGTTGTTTGATGTTGTCTCTTAGCTTAGTAGGCATGGTATTTATTGTGTTGGGCGGGATGTAGACAACTCCTTGTTCCTCAGAACATTCGCCATCCTTGAGGCCTTAAATGGTCAAAATCAATGGGAACCTAGGCTTGAGTGTTGCTTATGTGTCCTGGAGGTCCTAACCTTGCAAGGTAGGATGGACGAGTAGTCGTTTTATTTTTTCTGATTGATTTTTGTGTGTTGCATCCAGCTGCATGATGTACTAGTCTGCTAGGTCGTTATGTTGTTTGTTTTCTGAATTGTGCGTGTCATGTTCGTCGTCGAGTTGCGTGGTTTAACTGTTTTTTCGTTGTTACCTTCTTGCTTAAAAAAACAATTGCACTTGTTACAAGTCGCATGTTGTCGTAACGATCAGGGAAGTTACAATATCTTTCCTTGAATCCTATTTGGATTTATATTTATTGATTATATGGGCTCTACATATAGTTTATTCTCAAATTGTAAGGTTTCTATGTGAATCCTTTGTTTATTATCCATAATATTATGTAGATAAAAATATTGTTCCATTTGGTTTACCCAGTTAAAGACCTATGTTCCATAAAAATTCTTTAATTCAATCTTGGGAAAGTTGAATTTAAGCCCCCCTCCATAATTAACTCCACTATTAGAGTTAAATCCACTTGAATTTTTTTTATTATTGGCAGGTTGTTCAACATGAATACTACTTTTATTTTCATGAATCACATTGGCCATAGTGTCACTTTCAGAAAACCTTCCATCTAAGGTTTGTAAAATGGAATTTCACAATTCCTCCATATTTTATCCATCAATTTTTCTATCTTCTTTTCAATATTTTCACCCATGTGCTATTCCATTTGTTCCATATTTCTTTTTATCTCTTCCTTGTTTTCATTCATCTTCTTTTTTTATGTCATTCTTATTTTCATCCATTTTCCTTTTCATTTAATCTTCCATTTCCCTCTTTAGGGATTCCTAATAATGTGATAAATCCACTAGTTTCAACATACTACCACTCATTTCATCAACTTGGTTCTTTAATTGGGTTAGTCCGTTTTCAAAGTCTTTGTTTTCTTCAAAAGTCATGTTTTAGTTTTTATTAGAAGTACATGTATTATTTCTTGTAGAACCCTTTGTCATGCAGAAAATAATAATGCTTCTCTTTTTTCTCTTTATCACAATTTTTTAATACCCAGAAATAGATCTTCCAATAAAAACGTTATGCCAATTGTAAGTTATGTACCTTTCAAACCCTTAATTTGGAATATGACTGGATGATTGTCCTTTGTCTTGAGATCTTCCAATAAAAACGTTATGCCAATTGTAAGTTATGTACCTTTTAAACCCTTAATTTGGAATATGACTGGATGATTGTC
>JZKD02S0475260.1:259073-277167 GCA_000966675.3 Picea glauca
CTTTATAAGTCTGAAATTTTGACCTATAGTACTCTTATATGACTTCTTAAACTCCTGAAAATTCACAGTATGAACCTCCACTAATAAAACATTATAGAAAACATAGCAAAATGTCTTACTTAAGACTAATTTTAAGATTAGTAAACAACCCTAACTTCCACGAGATATATTTCAAAAATTATGATGATTCAAATTATGAAAATTTTGTCACATGTAATTAAATATTTCTGCTCATGATTTTGAAAATTTTAGAGTCAGAATCTTCACAGAAAAAAGTTATAGCGAAAAATTTCAAGATGGCTCTTTTAAAACTGATTTCAGGATTAGTCACAAGCCTTGTCTTCAATGGACTATATATTCGAAAGTATAGCGCACCATAATCTGAAATTTGGCTTACTTGTACTAGGATATGTCTCCTCGGTCTCCATAAAATTTCATTGTCTGAAACCCCCCAGAAAACATTTATAGCAGAAATTCCAATATGACTCATTTAAAACAGAATTCATGATGACTCAAGAACCCTATCTTCCATAGGCTATATCTCCAAAAGTATAATTACCAAAATCTAAATTTTTTACCACATGTACCTTGATATGTCTTCTAAGTAAGCTCCAATTTTTTATATTTGAATAGGCCCCAGAAAAATTTATAGCGAAAATGGTAAAATGACCCGCTTGAAGAAGAAAAAACCTAGGATCGATGCTCTGATACCAAATTTTATGGTCCAACACTTTAAAAATGACAATAAGTAAATGAATATGGTCCACTTCGAGGGGGGAACTTTTGTTTACAATATATCCAATTTAAAATACAATATGAGGTGTGATAAGATGATCCTAAGGAAAGGGTGTAATGAAGGGTTCTAGCTGACCTACAAATGATGTAGTTATTTTACTGTTATTATGATGATGGAACATGCCATTTTATTATATGATTGAATTTAAAATGATGATAATTGAATGGTTTACTTATAAATTTATATAACGTCTTATATGAATTAATTATGTATTAGTTTGGCATAATTGATTATGTCGATCGTTATGATTTGAATAATTCAAAATGAAAATATGAATACATTGATTACAAATATTATTGATGGTTTTCCTAGTGTTATAAGAAACCATAGGTGTGCATTGATGTGAGATTGTGTCAACATGTTATTGGACTCCTGTAATGTCCCCTTCCAAATGATCATGATGGAGGATGAATGCAGAGCCTATACGACTCTCGTACGCCATAGTCAACAAGGAAAAAGAGAGACAAGTAGGTTTAGTTGATGTCACTAGGTTAAAAGAATGAAAAATCCTAAAGTGACATTAAAATAAATAATTAGATTTAAATGGAATTAAAGAGAAAATAAAGTGAGGGTTTGATTTGGTCAAAAAAAAGGGGAAATATCTAGAAGGTCCAGAGGAAGGATAAATAGAGGACTAACCCCTCTCTTTGGCATTATGATTTGATCACTTGTCGATGTGGTATTCCAGACAAGTTTTTGTTAGGATTTTGCAAAGCCCTTCCATTTCAATTTAGTTTCGATGGTGAAATATTCATCCTAGCTAGACAAGGAGGAGGATTCATATGGAGTCCTCATTTGAGTTCATTTTGGTGTTTGGTATCATCCTAGAGAGATTTTGGAGGAATATAAACTTACACGAGGTATTTACGACATTTTTGGAGGAGGTTGATCATATAATCTGTAAGTGTCAGGAGGATTTATAGAAAATGGTGAAAGGAGGCACCCTTGCGGGTTGAGCTCAAGTTGTCCTACGAGGCCCCACTAGATGACTCACAGTCATCCCACGAGGACCTATGCGATCAAGGATTGTAGTAGTCTGTTCGAATCAGGTTTGTGAGGGTTGCAGGAGATAACATAGGGTTTCTTCCAGAGTAAACATTATTGGAGCATAACAACGTAAGGCTTGGAGAGTCTTGGAGTAGTGGACATAATAGATTAGCATCATTCCAGGTTTTCTTTTTATTTTTTCTGTAGCATATTTTGCAGCTACCTTGAAGCTATTAGATATATGTGTTAGGAGTATTTTGTAGCTATTATTACAACCATTAGACATCATTGTATTGATGATATTTTGGGGTGTTTCCATACATAATAGGATGCCATGATTATCTGCTCTATTTTTTGTGTAATGGATGCATGAAATATGTTTGACAATGTTCCTATTTGAACTAACTATTGTAAGAAGTTAACAACACCATTAATACAAGTTTTTGGCACATGTACACAAGAAAAAATAACAAATTTTGGGACATTTAACAAAATATTCCGACCTAACCTAGTTGTAGCCATTACAGTGGTATCGAAGCTAGTGATTCTGCCAACTTGTGATTTTATTGATGTCTAGAAGGAAAGGGCATGGAGGAATTTCTTGAAGTTCACTTGAAAGAGAAGTAGAAGAAAATAAAATAGAGTTAGAATCAGAAGGAAACACAGATGATAACTAGAAGATCACAAGAGATCATGTGTTCGAACTACTAAATCAGTGGAATAAGGGTTAGGAGGAGGCTAACCAGAACCAAGAAGAAGTCGATTAGAGACAAGATGAGATTATTCAGACCTAGCAACAGAACCTTGTGGTACTTGTACAACTGGTAGGAAAGAAAGGGAAAACAAGGTCAACTGATAGTCATGGGAGAACACATGCAGAGGGTGGAAATACCCATATTCTGTAACATAGTGTTATATAGATAGGGAATAGGAGGAAACCCAGACCATTGTTACCCTTATTCCTTGTGGAACAACCTATAGGAGCGTAGGTCTAGCCAGATTTGGTTGAAGAGATCTCTATCTACCACAAATATTACCACTCACTGGCAAAGGAGATCTAGACATAAATGTCTTACAATGATTATCGCAACCTCAATATAAAGAACATACCCAGGGGAGCATTGTATCAATATAATTATGATCTTATGCACAATATAGGGAAGATGACAGTACCCTCCTTTGAGGGATCTGACAGGACCATAACTCGAGCATGGGTACATAAGTTGGACACTTATTTCCATCTTAACCCGATGACAGAGGTAGAGGTAATCAAGTTTTCCACTCTACACTTAGATGGGGAGGCTCATGATGTAGATTTTACTGCAAACATATTTTCAGTAAAAGAATAGAAAAATACAATGGCAAATACAAACATTACACAGATATTTTTCCCCTGGAAACCTAAACTGGGAAAACCAACATATGCTATATTCATTCGTAGTAATACATTGTTTACAATAAAATATACATATAGGAGCCAGTGGCTTCCAAAACCCTAAACCAATGACCTGGATTAGTTAACAACCTTAATTCCTTAACCGGAAATAGAAAACCATTAGCACAAACCATGTGCCAAAAAACCACCTAAATATGTGACATGTTTCTCGAGGCAGCAAAAATTTTCTAGGGGTGGCTACTGTTACACATTATTTTCGTCATCCATGTGACCATTAATGATGTAAACCTATTTGTTGTCTTCAGAGGGACTAGTGGCCTGAATTCCTGAAGAAATAAGGGAGAATAACTTTGCTTGAGAGATGAAATCATATTTTCCTTTGTAAAAACCCTAGTAAGGAGGATCACCGCACCCTATCCAGTTATAGGGGTGTGACGATCCCAGATTGTCGCATGTTGTATGATACCTAGCCTATGACATCGTCACACTCTGCTTAGTTCTAGGGGTGTGACTATTTTCATACATGGGAAAAACGAGCATCTTCTTGATGCTTCTAGAAGGAGAATATTCTATGGTGAGGTGGCCTTCGATCGATTTGGATATTACTCACTTTTTTTATTTAGTGGTATCATCCTAACCTCCTCACCCTATCCTCTTTATCTTATAAAAAGAGAGGAGCTCTCATGGAGAAAGTTAGATTGGAAATGTTGGAAAGTTCTTGATTTCGGTAGCTTGGAGTTTTTGGAGCTTGTAAGTTGGCTTTGAGATTTTCTTTGTCAAGATATATTGTCAATCTCCAAATCCATGGAGCAGAAGTGTGTGGGAAACAAGGAAATGTTGGAAGGAACCTGACAACATCAAGGCATCGAGTTGTACCTTTATTCCACATTCTTTGATACAGTGATACATTTATTTCCCATAAAATTGGTCTTATTTTATTGTATGACTCCTTGATCACATACATAGGTTTTGTTGAGTATACATTGTTGTGTTCACTTCGTTGGCTTGTGTCTTTTTATAGGTTCAGCATCCCATAATCCTTGGAATGGAGCGAGGATGACACTAGTGAGGAAAAATGATGTTTAAAAGCTAGTCATTTATCTCTTGTTAGTTAGAATGCTTGATAATTAAAACTTAGGAAAAGTTTTATATATTGTCTTGTTTTGTTCTAGTTAGGGGTGAAACTAGGGAGATCTGTTTGTGTCCGCACTTATTGATTAATTTGATAACAAAATTGGCAACCATATTGGGGAAATGATTGTTTTCCTAGTTTTTCTTGCTTTCTTTCTTTGATTGCCTGGGTTCTATTTTCTGAGTCACTGGGAGATCCAATTTGACTCTTTGACTGTTAAACCTCACTGGAAAAACTTTCTTTCTTTTTATTTTTTCTATTTTTCCTTTGATCGTCGCACCCTATTGTGAGAGACAGTGTGACGATCTAGGATCAAAACACCCTACCCATTTGACACGGTGCGACATCGTTGCACTGTATTTGTTCTCTAGCTTGCGACGATCAAGGATTGTCACTCTGTGTTAGTCTACAACCTGCGACGATTGTGAAAAAAAATGATTTTTGATGGTTTTTCTTGCCCAGATATTAGATATGGTTCTGGGGTGATTTGTTAGGTCTAATTACAGTCTGCTTGATATCTTTGAATCTTCTTTTAGCTATCTTTGAAGCAAAAAAATATTTTTTTTTCTTTGCATTAGATTGGCTGCATCCTTGCATTTGAAGTAGCAAAATTGCATGATTTTTGGCATTTTTTTCTTTGCATTAGATTGGGGGGCCAAGAATCGCTTATTGGTGTACAACCTCTGTAGGTCATTTCTTAAAGTTCTTGATATTGATGAGGTTAACAAAATTTTGGGACATTGTGCATCTGGGAATGATAAACGTTTTCTCCTTCTCGTAATATAGCTTTCATCGAAGTGAAATATTTGCATTCTCATTTCTTTGCATTGTTTAGAGCCGGTAAAAACATCATCTCGTCCACACCATTTTTCTCTTGAGTAACAAAATCCTTAAAAATAAAGCGCTTATTAAAATTGATTAGAATTTTTTATATTTTCTGGTAGAAAACATACATTAGATTAGTTGTAGGGCATTGGAATAGGTGTGGAAGATAACTTTCCAAAGCTGCAAACAAACATAGAATATTGAGTTCGGGAGTAGTGAAATACACTTGCTACATTTTGTCCTGGGAAGCCCTTCTAACACAAGGGTCAATCATGAGGTTGCATTAAGATTGACAGAGTTACTCACCCTGCTTTGTTGGTATTAGTGTAGAGATTGCATGTATTATTGGGGGTCACTTGAGAAGAAAATCCTGTGGGGACCTTCTCGAGTTGATTTCAGGCTTAGATACCCTGCCTTTGCACGTGGATCGAACTGCCAACTATTTCCCCAGGCATCATTGTCATAATTGGTAACCTTAGTGGCCTATCTCTTTAGGGTCTTTACATGAGGTTATCGTGGAGGGGAAAGTCTTCACAGTACCTGGAATTGACATTGGCCAAACTCACTCGGGCTACTTGGAGGGTATACCCATGTTTATGTGTGGGAGCCTTCACCAAGGTGTAAGTTCATTAAGAAGGTCGCCAACATAAATTTCCCACCTACTCTATCTCAACCCCTTCTTAAATTGTTCTCGCGATGTTGGATTTCATCACCAACTAGTGTGTTCATTATAAGAAGGTTTTGTTTTCTTGTTTGCTTCCTAGATTTTTAGCGTGTGTTGTTTGTTTTCCCTAGAAGACTCTAGGTTGGATCTATGTTTAATGGCGCCAGTTCCCAGAACGACTAATGAAGGAACCCCTTTTCTAGGGGAACCTTTTGTTTTTCCTTCTTACAAAAATGTTGGTCCTCCTTACATTGCTACTTTGAGCCTTCAAGGTCTCACAATTGGATTACCAGTATGGTTGATTTCCACTTACGTAATCTCGAATGCAGCTAGTGCTTCGGTTGTAAGTGCTTCCCCCCAATATCATCAAACTCATGTTGATCCTTCACCTTCTTCACCAGTAAGATCTTCTTCACCTTCTCCACTTGCAAGGTCTTCTTCCATTTCATCTTCTTCACTGAGTGAAAGCTCTGAAGATAGTAAATCGGTGGATAAAAAGAAGAAGAAAAGGAAGAAGAAGAAGAAGAAAAATAAGCAAGGATCTAAACCTCCAACCACTGTTGGACATGTTGGAAAACCACTAGTTAGTGATAATCGTGTTGGGAGTGTTGATGATGCCAAGATCACACAAATAACCTGTAAAACCAAGTACCCTTGAAGGATTTGTAAGGGTAGCCATCTTCTTAAATATTTCCCTGGTCTATCCAAGGTTATAGAAGCATGGCCTACACGCCCTTACCAACCGGCCATGTCGTCATCCTCTTAACAACATGTTGATGACCTCCCATCAACTAGTCGGGATATCATTGGGAAGAAGAAAAGTAGAGTCAAGTTCCCATGTATGTTATGTGGAGGGAGTCATCAAACTCACCTTTGCCCTCGTATGGACAAAACCTTGAAATTATTGGAAAACATGACTGGTTCCAAAACTCAACTTCCAGTTTATTATCGCAAGCTTACTCTCGAACCCCTTGTAGTTGATGGAATGATCAATATGGTCCCTTCATCAGTCAGTCTGGTTGATCATGTAGTCAATTTGGTCACATCCTTATTTGAACCAGTTGAAAAAGTGGTCGATTCGATCCCATCTTCAGTCGATCCCACTCTCCCATTAGAGAGTGCAACCCAAGAGGTCGATCCATTTCTAGTCATCGACCCCATTCTCCCCTTGGAGAATGCAATTCAAGTGGTCGATTTGATCCCGTCATCGATCGATCCTACTATCTCGCTAGAGAGTAAACCTGATTCTACCTATGTTTTTCTCGTTGATACATAATCTGTCGTGCTCATGGGTATTCCTCCTTCTCCTATGGAACCCCTTCCAAGTAATGAGTCTGTCCTTTTTTATTGGGGTGTGCTAACTGGACCTCCTCTTCCCTCTCACATTCCTTTCAATATTACAGTACAGATTTGTGGTCAGGATGTTCCTCAGACACTAATAGACGAAGGTTTGTCCGTTAGTATTTTGTCCTCTATTGCTTGGAAAGATTTGGGTTATCCTCAGCTTGTGCCAGTTACGCAAAATCTGTTGTCTTTCAATAGAAGAACCAGTCACCCTTTAGGAGTCCTTCCTCAATTTCTTGTAACTTTGGGAGGGGAAATTATCGTTATTGAAGTCATGGTAGTCCAAGGCCCCTTATATTTCGATTTACTCCTTGGGCAAGATTATGTCTATTCCATGAAATCTATTGTGTCCACTCTTTTTCATATGATATCTTTCCCTCACGATGGAATAATTGTGACTATTGATCAACTTTCATTCATTGAGTCAATGAACTCCCTAAACGGTTCATATATGCAGATGATATCTCTCCTGCCACAGGTCAATTATGTGGCGTTGTCTCCCATGCCTTCAGCTACCGATGAAGATGATCCTCTCACTGTAAGCTCAATAAATTGTGACTTGGATTCAGTATTTGACATAGTGATCTCTTTGGTAGGGCTATTGGATCCTAACCTCCTTACCCCTATCATGGCCCTTGACATGTGTTCCTTCCATAGTGTGTTTCTTCCATCAAATGAAGATATCTTGAAGGCCATGACCAAGTTTTGTCCCTTGACATGGTTTCCTTCGAGATAATTTTCCTCTTGGAAGTCGTGATAAAGAAGACCATATTTGAGCATGGTTTTTTGATTTCAAGCTCGTTAAAAAATGAAACAGAGGTCTGGGGATTGAAACTAGATTCATGAGCATAGTTCTTGTTCTTGTGTCAAGATCGTTAAAAAATGAAATAGATTTTTCCCCCTCTTCAATTGATTCAAGTACTTCCTTATGTATAGTATTTGAAATTTCTTTTTATCCTCCTATGATGTTGGATGAATCGAATATTTGGGGGCAATGATTCCAACCTTTGGGGGCAATGATTCCAACCTTTGGAATTCATGTTGAACTTAAGCCACTAGCTTCTTAAGCTAGGGGCTAAGTACCAACCATGTGATTCTGTGAACCATGCATTGGGGAGCCTCAAGCATAGTTTTATATGGTTCAATATTGTGTAAAAATGAAACCACCTACCTCAAGCATAGTTTCCTTTGGTTCACGCTTGTGTAAAAATGAACTACGTCCAAGCATAGTTTAGTTTAGTTTTAAGCTTGTGAAAAAATAAAATATATCCCAAGCATAGTTTTGTTTTGTTTTAAGCTTGCGTAAAAATGAAAATAATCTTGAGATTAGTCTTTGTTCTTTCTCATGCTTGTAAATCAATGAGAATGTAACTGAGTAGACTTTTATCACTTTTTCGGACTCGTAAAGGTTATACGAAAAAGGAACCCCCTGGAGTTTCCTTTAAGATCTTTTCAGACTCTCTAAACATGAAAAGATTATTGATTGATCTTGTTCTTTTCATGCGCTTTAAAGTATTATAAAGCATGTATGTGGAGCAGTAGTCTATCTCTTTTTAGGTCTCATCAGACTACTTTACGAAAAAGGATATTTTGAAGTTTTCTTTAAGTGTTTTTCAGACTCTCTAAATATGAAAAACCCCTGAGTTTTCTTTCCTTGGACTCATAAGACAAACATCGAAAGGCCCAAATGGGACCGAAACACTCCTTCATAGAGTTCGTTAAACATACTTTGAAGGACTCATCCGAAGGATGAGCTTACAGTTCAAGCATATGTTATCCTCCTCAAGATTGTGTAAAAATAAAGAGGTACTCGCCAGAAATGGTGGGGGGGACATTGGGAAAGAAATGTATCTAAACCTATATTTTATGGAAGAGTCACCTTTGAAAATGACACCCTTTCACTCGCTTTGTGTCTATGTTTGGAAAATCCTTTTGTCTCTTGGTCATAATCCTTTATGAGATTACCCATAGGTCCGTGATTCCTATTGTTGATCTTGTGTTTCCAAGACAATTCTCATGTCATCAATGTGTTGAAAGAGAAGTTCAACTCGAAAATTATTCTATTGTGTCAGCCATTTCTATAGTCCTTAAGACTTCTATTGCGTTGCCCATCCCCGAGTCAGTCCTGAATCACATGTTACTCTGATCTACTTCAAATATTTTTACCCTTTTCATGTCATTGATGGGGGATACATTAAGGCCCTCATGTGACGAGTCTTTTCCTGTCGAATATAACTCATTATCTAAGAATTATACTTAGAAACTAATTATTACCTTGGAATTTGCATGCCTCAATGGCAGGTTTCCTCGCTTTCGATAGTGGGTTTTCATTATTGACCCCTAATCGAGAGATTTCACCGAGTGTTTGACTTCAGCTCACAAATTTGCACTCATTGGATTGTACTAGTGTACCTTGGGAGTCATTGACATTAATGGTGATTTCCCTCGCACTTTTTAATGGTATACACTAATGACCAGTAATCAAGTGGTTTCTACCATGTTCAACTTCAACACATGTATTCACATGGTTAGATTCGTACTATAGAGTGGTGGAGATGAAGACCCTGGATCTTTTCTGATAGATTCAGGTTGCATTGGAGCATATTTAGATTATACTGTTGCATAGATCCACAATGTATGTCTCATGGCTATGTTCAAATTTGAGTCTTTAAACACGGATCCACAACGTATTTTTGGTGGCTATGTTCATATTTGAGTCATATAGGCATGGATCCATAGTGTATGTTTGGTGGCCATGACCTGTCTTACTTGACATGGATCTTTTCATGTCAGCATTTATGCTTTGATTCATTTGTATTCTGATTATGGGAATGCCTACCTCAATGATGATATATTATTGTATTGTATTTCCTTGTTTGTTGGTTGTTTTCCCACTGACATGTTCATTGTTCCCTACACACACTTGACAAAGTATTTCACCTATCACTCTGTTCTAAATTCATAATTTGGGGGGCTCTCTGTTATAGATTATTTTCTTCATCCCTATGATGGTTAATGATGTAAACCTATCTGTTGTCTTCAGAGGGATCAATGGCCTGAATTCTTGAAGAAAGAAGGGAGAAGAACTTTGCCTGAGAGATGAAATCATATTTTCCTTTGTAAAAACCCTATTAAGGAGGATCGTCGTACCCTATCCAGTTATAGGGATGCAACGATCCCAGATCATCTCATGTTGTATGATACCTAGCCTGTGACATCATCGCACTCTGCTCAGTTCTAGGGGTGCGACGATTTTCATACGTGGGTAAAATGAGCATCTTCTCGATGCTTTTAGAAGGAGAAGATTCTATGGTGAGGTGGCTTTTGATCAGTTTGGATATTACTCTCTTTTTTTATTTATTGGGATCATCCTAACCTCCTCACCCTATCCTCTTTAGCTTAAAAAAGGAGAGGATCTCTCATGGAGAAAGTTAGATTGGAAATGTTGGAAAGTTCTTGAGTTCTGTAGCTTGGAGTTTTTGGAGCTTGTAGGTTGGCTTTGATATTTTATTTGTCAAGATAGATTGTCAATATCTGAATCCATGGAGAAGAAGTGTGTGGGAAGCAAGGAACTATTGGAAGTAACCTGCATCAAGGCATTTGGTTGTATCTTTCTTCCACATTCTTTAATACAGTGATATATTTCTTTCCCATAAAATTGGTCTTATTTTATTGTATGGCTCCTTGATCACATACATAGGTTTTGTTGAGTATAAATTGTTTCTTTCACTTCGTTGGATTGTGTCTTTTTATAGGTTCAACATCCCATAATCCTTGGAATGGAGCGAGGATGACACTAGCGAGGAAAAATGGCATTTAAAAGGTATGTCGTTTATCTCTTGTTAGTTAGTATGCTTGATAATTAAAACTTAGGGAAAGTTTTATACACAATCTTGTTTTGTTCTTGTTTTGGGGTGAAACTAGGGATATATGTTTGTGTCTTCACTTATCGATTAATCGATAACAACTTCCCCTGAACCCCCACGTGGGGGGCATTCACCCCCTTGCAACCCACCCTCAAACTACTAGTCATGCAAATAATATAACACATACCCAACATTCTCCCACTTGTTGTTTTCTTTGCATACAGGAGGTTACAGGGTTACATAGTCAACAATCCAAGGAAGCAATGCCCATGGATCCTCTACACCAAGAGAACTTCTCAGTGCTCACAAATTTTTTTAATGAATCTGCAACATTCTTCAAAGTGTCCACCTTCATCAGCAAGACTTTCTTTTCTTCAGCCATGTCTCTCAAAAAGTGATATTGAATATCAATATGCTTTGTCTTTTAATGATAAGTCGGGTTCTTCATGAGAAAAATTGCACTTTGACTATCACAATCTATCCTTACAACTATTTGTACCAACCCAATACCTGATCATGCTCCTGAAAACCCTTTTTACTGTTGTCCAATGCTCCTTCCCTGGTTTTGACATATACCTACTCAAAACTCCTACTGTATGTGCAATGTCCGGTCTAGTATAGACCATTACATACATCAAACTGCCAACTACACTCACATATGAAACATGAGACATGTCCTCCTCCTCTTCTTGTGTCTTGGGACACTAATCCGCAGATAACTTTACACCAAAAGTAATAGGAACTTGATTGGTTTACATTTATGCATATTAAACCTCTGCAATATTGTCTTGACATATTTTCTCCGATTTAACCAAAGTTTCCTCTTTTTCCAATATCTTTTAATTTCCATGCCCAAAATGAAATTTGAAGCACCAAGATCCTTCATGTCAAATTTAGAGGACAACTGAGTTTCACATCATAGATAATCTCCTTGTTGTTTCCTATCAACAACATGTCATCCACATATAATACCAAATAAATCAAATGATCACCAATTAATTTAAAATACACACAGTGATCCTCTTTTCTTCTTTTGAAGCCAAGTCCTAGCATATAAGTATCAAATTTTTGATACCACATCCTTGGTGATTGTTTTAAACCATACAAGGACTTTTTCAGCTTGCATACCATCTCCTTCTTTCATTTCATAGCATAAGCATCTGGTTGCTTCATATAGATTTCTTCTTCCAGATCCCCATGTAGGAATGTTGTTTTCACATCCATTTGTTCTACTTCAAAATCAAATGCAGCAACAACAAATAACAAAAATCTTATATAGGTTACCTTGGCAACAGGAGAAAAAATCTCACCAAAATCAATTCCCTCAACCTGGGAATAACCCTTTGCTACTAACCAAGCTTTGTATTTCTAAACTTTTCCTTCTGCATTCAAATTATTTTTAAATACCCATTTGCTTCCATTGGGATTTCTTTCAGTTGACAAATCCACTAGATCCCAAGCCTCATTCTTATCCAAAGATGTCACTTCTTCATCCATGGCCCTTTTCCAGATATTTCCATCCTTTGAATCCACTGCTTCCCTGACAGTTCTAGGATCATCATCAGTAAAAGACAAAGAAAAATTTGAATGGAAATCAGATGGAGTATACCTTTCTGGTAGCCTTATTTCTTGAACCGATCTCCTCAATAGTGGAGTATGAGGATATTCTTCTTTTGATTCATGTTCTTTTGTAGAGTCTGACTCATCATCTTTTAAATCAAACAGTATTTTCTCTGGTTATTTCTTACTTGGTAGGACTTCCTGTTTAACATCCTTCATCTCTCTAAATACCACATATTGTCTATACAATACCTTCTTAGTTTTTGGGTTCCAAAGCTTATAACCTTTGATACCATCTTTATATCCAATAAATATACACTTTTTGACCTTCCTATCTAGCTTACTCTTGTTTTCCTTTGGAACATGAACATATGCATCACAACCAAATACCTTGAGATGTGTGAGAGAAGGTTCCTTACTGGTCCATACCTCTTTTGGAGTCTTGTCATCGAACACTGATGAGGGTGATCTATTGACCAGGTAACATGCAGTACCCACTGCCTCTGCCCAAAATTATTACCCTAACCCGACACCACTGAGCATGCACCTTGCTTTTTCCATGAGCGTCTTGTTCATCCTTTCTACAGCTCCATTCTGATAAGGTGTATATGGAGTATTCTTTCGCCTTGCTATACCACACTTCTTACAAAATTATTCAAATTCATTCCCACATAACTCTCTGCCATTATCTGTCCTCAACACCTTAATTTTTTTTTTGATTCTTAGCAAGAGCCTTAAACTCTTTAAACCTATCAAAGACTTCAGATTTCTTCCCGAGGAAATATATCCAAGTATTCCTCTAGAATTCATATATAAATGAGACATAGTACACAGATTTTCCCAATGATGGGACCGACACAGGTCCAAAAACATCACTGCGAACTAGCTATAAAATTCCTTCTTCCCTCATTGCACCAGAGGGGAATCTTACCCGATTCTGCTTCCCATATAGACAATGTTCACAGAAATCAAAATCTAGAGAGCAGTTATACATACCTTCAACCATACCTTTACCATGTAGTAGTTGAAGACCCTTCTCTCCGATATGCCCCAGTCTTTGATGCCACAACATAACCTTTTCTCTAGAGATTGTAGGAGTTCTTTCTTCTTGAACTCCAATATCAGCAACAATGGAACTATTACACCCATCACTAATAGTGATTTCTAACATCTTATACAGATTTCCAAACCGAACTCACTTCAACAACACCATTTCTCCTCGAACCATCCTATAGGTTTCCTTTTCAAATATTGTTTTTTCCCCTGCATCGTCCATTTTTCTTACATAAATCAAATTTCTAGCCAAAGCTGGGATGTACAGAACATCAGGAAGTGTTCTAATCCTTCCATCTATGAGCCTCAACTTGACTTTTCCTCGTCCTATGATTCTGGTTTCCGAATCATCACCTAACAAAAAAATACCTCCATCATACCTTTCATATTCACAGAACCACTCCCTGTGGGGATTCATATGAAAGGATGCACCTGAGTCAACCAACCATTCCTCGTGAGCTTCATGTGTGCTTGAAGAATCCAAGTACACATCCCCTCCTTCTTCCTTGGAGATCTTTTGTTCTGTAGAAGGAGATTCTCTAGATCCCTTCTTTTTATCAACTTTGGATCTACACTACTTCTTGTAGTGCCCTTCTTTTCCACATCTCCAACATACATTTACAAAATTTATGGGAGATTTAGATCTACCATTAGAATTATATCTCCCACTTGAGAACTTAGATCTATTTCTTTCCTGGGAACGTCCTCTTGCAAATAATGTGTCTTTGCCCTGTCCTTCCATATTCTTCTGTCTCATCTCCTCTGAAAATAAGGATGAGACCACTTCATCAAAATTAAAGGTAGTTGTATTACTACCTATGGCCACAACCAAATTATCCCACGAGTTTTTTAAAGAACACAGTAAACCGATACATTTATCTTCATGTGAAATTTTAATCTCAATAGATACTAACTGAATTACCACAGTATTGAAGGTGTTCAAATGCTCTGCCACTGAGTCTCCATATCTCATCCTCAGATTATACAACTTCTTTCTCATGAATAATTTATTTACTAGGGACTTAGACTGATAAAACCTCCCCAACTTTTCCCATAAATCCTTGGTTGTAGCTTCCTCTGACACATTCAGTAATACCGAATCTGAGAAGCATAGTCGGATTGTGCTCTTTTCCTTCTGACCCAAAATTTTCCAGTCATCTGCTGAATTTCCTGTAGGTGAAGTACCTAGATCTACCATGATCCACTGATCTCTGTACACCAATAGATCTTCCATATTGAGCTTCCACAACTCAAATCTGTTCCCATTAAACTTCTCAATCTCCATTTTTGAATTGCTTGCCATTTCTTTTCACCTGAAAACTCAATACCACAGATCTCCCATTGTAACAAGGCTTATCACAGTCCCGAGCCAAAACCTTGATCACAAAGGTATCCCCATGGATCCAACAAAGCTCTGATACCAAATGTATATTTTAACCTTGTACAACATTTACTGCAAACATATTTTTAGTAAAAGAACAAAAAAATACAATGGCAAATTGATCTGAAAAGATATTTTAAATGACAATGGTTGAGTTATTAAGCATGTGTTTATTAACCATTTAGGAAGATGAATGAAAGAAGAATAATTATAGAAGAAACATCACAGCCATATGCACATATACAGATCTGAAATAAAGCAATAATAACATCAAACCATAGAACACCAAAGTGATAACAGAGTTCGACATTCTCGCCTACATCTCCAGGCCTTTGTCTCAGTGGGTGAGGCTTTCTTATTTATGTTAAAAACTTTAAAATGGAATCATAATAGTGCCAAAAAGGTTACAAATGGATATGTTCTTGTTCTACCAAATCTCTGGAACCCAACAAAAGAAACAACACTGAAATCAGATGACCGAAGCTCCCAAAAATGGCCCACAAAGGTGCACTCCTCAATAGCTTCCCTGCATAAAAATGGTTTTGTCTTGGAAAATATTCAGCATACACTTGCTCTGAATGTCCTCTCATGGCTTCAAGAATCCATGGTTTATATCGATCTGAATTTGGTAACCATGTCCCAACTTGCCCCCAAGATTTGGCCTCAAAAAGGCCCAATATCCCTAAAAAATGACCAAAATCTATCAATTATGTTGAATAAAACAATAAAATCTCTATTATAATGTTTTAAAAACCACTTTGGCAAATATATTGGGGTGCAACTCTTTTTCTGTTGGCCCTTGGTCACTTGGCGCGCTCCACGTGGCCAAGCGCTTAAACTGGCGCGCTAGCCCCCCTGGTCTTCAGCCCCCAAACTCCGCTCTTGGTCGTATGTAAGGCCATGTGGCCACATGCTTCCAACACTGCGCTCTAAATAATGATTAGACCCCCAAAATAGTATCCCATGGTTTAGCCCCTGGTCAGCGGGCTAGCTCGACCGACCGGGATAAACCCTTAACCACCATGCCTACTAATGGAATAACCCTCGGGTCTTATGGTGAATGGTGCCATGTAGCACCGACCGTGGGATGGGATTAAGTTACAACCATGCCAAACTAACATAGTAGACCATGGTTATATGACAAAGCTATATGTGAACACGCCGGGGGCTGGGGCTAGGTCCCAACCCTTGTCCGCTCAAACTACACCACCAAGCAAACTCAAATAACAATTTAACGCTATAGTTAACAAGGAACATGTGTGGGCGGACTGGTTAGCCCGACACCACTAAAGTGTTAGCTTAGTGGGAGGTTGCGCGATCGAACCTCATGGAGTTCACAAATTTTTCAAAGAAATGAGACAATAAATGGGTGCCACATGGCAACCCATGTCTGGGCCACGTGGCACCACACCATTTGTTGAAAAAAATGCCACATGTCAAAAACCCATTGGTCCACTTGTTTGTTGAGCTGTCAACCTAGTCACCACACTTTCCCAGTCATTGTTTGCCATGTGTTGTACATACGTCGTACGGGCATGCCACGTATCACCCTTGTAGTGGTGACACGTGTCACTCCTGGATTGGTCCACCTGTACCTTCCCGACATGTCATCCGTCTATATGCCCATTCAACCTATCACATGCCACCTACAGATGCTAACACGTTAGCACCAACTTTTCCTACCACGTTAACTATACGACCATACGACATGTACTGTCAGCTTCCATGTGGCATTGTACGGATTGTACAATCATCATTTTTTTACTTGTTTAGCCAAATGAACAGATCATGATATCATGAGAATACTACATCTGTTTGAGCCCATTCAAATTGCATTGGGTTCGTATCAATGAGGCCTACGTGCACGTTCGTTTTGAAGCCATTTTGAGAACTTTGATTTTTAGGCCTTTCTGAGCCCCATCAAGATCTTGGACCAAATTCTAGATCACACCTCCCCACTAAAGACCTTTTGGTCCCTCAAAAGGTTACTGACCAGTCATGAATCTCGAGATAGGCCACCCAACTTGTTCCCTATCTTTGAACTCTATCCTATGTACCTGTCTCATCAAGATCAATTGTAACACAATCATGATAACTAACAACATATTGTTATCCATTTGTACCCTGTCACATCTTACTAAAGCCATTATCATCCATGTAGACAACATTACTAATGATAGCATAAAACATATGGTTGCAAATGAGCTGATATGTTTATAATTCTTCCTCTTTCATTCAACTTCCTAAATGGTTAATTAACACATGCTAAATAACTCAACCATTGTCCTATAAAAGATCATTTCCGGATCAAGTGGTCAATATCACTTTGGTGTTCTATGGTTTTTTGTTCTTCTTGCTTTACAATGGCATCATAAAAGTGCCAAAAAGGTTACAAAATGATTTGGTCTTATTCTACCATATCTCTAAAACCCAACAAAAGAAACGACACTGAAATTGAATGATCGGAGCTCCCAGAAATGGCCCGCAAAGGTGCGCTCCTCAATAACTTCCCTACATAAAAATGGATTTGGCTTGGAAAATATTCAGCATAAACCTACTCTGGATGTCCTCTCATGGATTCAAGAAGCCCTGGTTTATATAGATCTGAAGTCGGTAACCATCTCCCAAATTCCCCACAAGATTTGGCCTAAAAAAGGGCCCAATATCCCTTAAAAATAACCAAAGTCTATCAATTCTGCTAAATAAAACAATAAAATATCTATTGTAATGTTTTAAAAAACACTTTGGAAAATATATTGGGGTGCAACCCCTTTTCCATTGGCCCCTAGTCACTTGGCGTGCTCCACGTGGCCAAGTGCTTAAATGGGCATGCTAGCCCCCCTGATATTCAACTCGCAAACTCTGCTCTTGGTCGTATGTAAGGAAATGTGTCCACAGGCTTCCAACACCACGCTCTAAATAGTGATTATGTTAGAAAAACAGGACCACAGAGAAATAAAAGAAAAAAAATGCGAAAACAAAACACAAAAGATACACAATACAATAGAGACACAGATTTACGTGGTTCACCTAGTGTGGGCTACGTCCACCAGAGAAATTGCCAGGTCCTTCCTTTATTATTATCCAGCA
>JZKD02S0475260.1:278856-291378 GCA_000966675.3 Picea glauca
TTGTTGTACATTTTGATTTTCAGGTTCCTTTGGAATTTCTTTTTCAGTGATCTCATCAAGCACTGTGTATTCTTGTTTTTCTTCTTCCTGTTTCTTTCCCTGCAACTGATCTTTGGACATGACCTTCTCATTGAATATGGCATCTTTACTCCTAATGATTTTGTTATTTTCATAATCCCATAATCGATAACCAAAATCATTAACACTGTATCCAATAAGGGTACACTTCTTGGATTTAGACTCAATCTTTGTTCTATTTTTTTTATCAATATGGACAAATGCTTTACAACCGAACTTTTTCAAAAAAGAATAGTTTACCTTTTTTCCTGTCCATTCCTCCTCTGGAATTATACCATCCAAATAGCTTGAAGGTCCTCTGTTTATTAAGTAAACAACAATATCTATAGCATCTGCTCAGAACTGTAAGGGAAAACCGGCATGCAATCTCATACTCCTTGCACACTCCATGATTGCCCTGTTCATCCTTTCTAAGACACCATTTTCTTGTGGTGTTCTTGGAACTATCTTCTCTCTACTAATCCCATGGTATAAACAATAATCATAAAACTCCTTGTTGCAATATTCACCTCTGTTATCTGATCTGAGACACTTGAAACTTTTTCCTGTCTCATTCTCAACTAAAGCTTTCCATTTCTTAAAAGTATCAAAAACATCAGATTTTTGTCAAATGCAATAAACCCAAGTTTTTCTAGTTTCATCATCAACAAAAGTAACATAATAATGAGAGCCACCAAGAGATGATACCTGAGATGGTCCCCATACATCTGTATGCACAAGCTCTAACCTTTCATTCTTCTTTTCTTTTCTGACTCTGAGAGATCTAACTCTCTTTTGTTTTCCATAAACACAATGCTCACAGAAGTCCAAATCAATTTGTTTAAGATCTGGCAACAAATTTATTTTGTGAAGTATCTGCATACCCTTCTCACTCATGTGTCCCATCCTATGATTCCACAATGTTGTGTCCACTCCTGTAGAATCTAAAGAGATAGAAGAGTCAGTATTACCAGTACATAAATACAATGTACCTACCTTCTCTAGTTTTTCTATCACCAATGATCCTTTGATGACCTTCCACGTCTTATCTGTAAATATGGATACAAAACCTTCACTTTCCAACTGCCCTGTTGAAATTAGATTTTTCCTCAAATATGGAACATGTCTTACCTCTTTCAACAACCATTGGTTTCCATTGCGTTGCTTTATTTTTAACTTTCCGATTCCAACAATTTTGCATGGTGGATCATCACCCAAATGAACCTGTCCAAAATCACCTTGAACATAATCTAGAAAATGTTTCCTATGGGGTGTGGCATGAAATGAAGCCCCTTAATCTACTACCCAAGACTCATAAATATTATCTACATAAAGAATCAAATCATCTTGTAACACATCACTTGTTACATTTGCTTCCTGGTTTCTCTCCTGTTGTACATCTCTTTGTTTCTTTGGAGCTCTGCAGTCTTTCTTTAGATGTCCTTTCTTCCCACAATTCCAACACTCTATCTTTCCAAGTCTGGATTTGGATCTGCCCTTCCTAGAATTCCTACAGTTCCCTGATCCCTTTTCTCTATCCTTTTGTCTTCCCCTATTCTCCATGTTCAAAACATTACTTGATGTCTCACCTGTGCTTTTTCATCGCATTTCCTCACTAAGGATAACACCAACAACATCATCAAATTTTAAAGTATTTGAACCGGAGGCAGAGTTACTTATAGCCATGACCAAGCTGTTCCAGCTTTCTGGCAATGAGCACAAGATTAGAAGAGCCCTAACCTCATCATCAAAGTCCACTTTTACATAACTTAGTTGATTAGTAACCATATTAAATTCGTTTAAATGATCTGCAACAGACCCACCTTCTGACATCTTCATATTAAATAATCTCTTCATTAGAAATACGTTATTAGACACCGAGGATTTTTCATACAGTTTAGCCAACGCGTCCATCAAATCCTTCGTTGTCTTTTCTTTCGAAATATTGAAAGCCATCGACACTGCCAAGCTCAGCTGTATCGTTCCTAGAGCCTTTCTGTCAAGAATCTCCCATTCTTCGTCCTTCATGGCCATTGGCTTCTTTGCTACTCTGCCCAATGGTAGGAATAGATCCTTCTGATATAAATAATATTCCATATACATCTTCCATAACTGGTATTTTTGGCCATTAAATTTATTGACCTTAAACTTTCCATTTTCCGACATTGCACCCACTTGAACCAGGAACCCTCTTTTCCTACGAGTTACCTTTCGCTCTAATACCAGTTGTTAGAAAAATAGGACTGCGGAGCAATAAAAGAAAACAAATGTGGAAACAAAACACAGAAGATATACAATACAATAGAGACACGGATTTACATGGTTCACCCAGTGTGGGCTATGTCTACCAGAGAAATTGTCAGGTCCTTCCTTTATTATTATCCATCAAATGAAGGGATACAACCTACAGCAAAACCCATTGTAACTTCCTCTTCTTTCTCTCGCAATCTCCTCTCTTAGAATAGAATAATCGCCATAATACATAGCCGCAATACATTTCTCTCATAACAGAGGGTTGCCTTCTAGCGAAAAAAACCCTAACATAATTTCTATCGTTAGATCTGTGACCTTATAATGAATAGTCTATATTTACAATGAAATTACAATATAAATTTACAAGGAAATTTTTCCTTCGGGGGAGGACGCTGCCCCCGAACCCCCCAGCCGGGGGGATAGCCCCCCCGGACCCCGTAGAGGGGGTACCCCCCTCTGCACTCCCCCGCGTGGAAGAGTGTACATACTTCTGGGGTGTAAATTCTTCATGGGGTATAAACACGACTGAAAGCAAGGACCTATGAATCAGGAAGATAATCAAACTCCACAACCAACAGATTAGACCCCCAAAATAGTATCCCATGGTTTAGCCCTTGGTTGGTAGGCTAGCCCGATCGACCAAGATAAACCCTTAACCATCGTGCCTACTAATGGAATAACCCCTGAGTCTTATGGTGAATGGTGGCACGTAGCACCGACCGTGGGCTGGGCTTAAGTTAAAACCGTTCCAAACTAACAGAGTAGACCATGGTTATATGACGAGGCTATATGTAACCGCGCCAGGGGTTGGGGCTAGGCCCCAACCCTTGTCTGCCCGAACTACACCACTAAGCAAACGCAAATAACATTCTAACGCTATAGTTAACAAGGAAAATGTGCGGGTGGACTGACTAGCCCCGCCCCAACAAAGCGTTAGTTCAATGGGAGGTCGCACGATCGAACCTCATGGAGTTCACAAATTTTGCAAAGAAACAATCCAATAAATGGGTGCCACATGGCAGCCCATGTCTGGGCCACGTTGCACCACACTATTTTTCGAAAACAATGCCACGTGTCAAAAACCCATTGGTCCACCTGTCTATTGAGCTATCAACCTAGTCACCACACTTGCCTAGTCATTGTCTGCCACATGTCGTACATACATTGTACGGGCATGCCACGTATCAGCCTTGCAGTGGTGATACGTGTCACTCCCGGATTGGTCCACCTGTACCTTCCCAACACTTTATCCATCTGTACGCCCAATCAACCTACCATGTGTCACCTATAGATGCTACCATGTCAGCACCAACTATGCCTACCACGTCAGATGTATGATCGTACGACATGTATAGTCAGCTTCCACATGGCACTGTATGGACTGTACAATCATCATTTTTTTACTTCTTTGTCCAAATGAAAATATTGTGATATCAGGAGCATACTACATATTTTTGAGCCTGTTCAAGTTGTGTTGGGTTTGTATCGACGAGGCCTATGCACACATTCGTTTTGAATCCATTCTGAGAAATTTGATTTTTAGTCCCATCAAGATCTTGGATCCAATTCTGGATCACACCTCTACATTAAAGACCTTTTGGTCCCACAAAAGATTACTGACCAGTCATGAAGCTCAAAATAGGCCACTCGACTTGTTCCCTATCTTTGAACTCTGTCTTGTGCACCTGTCTCATCAAGATCAACTGTAACACAATCATGATAATTGACATCATATTGTTAGCCATTTGTACCCTCTCACATCTTACTGAAACCACTATCATCCATGTAGACAACATTACTATTGATAGCATAAAAAATATGACTGCAAATGAGCTGATATGTTTATAATTCTTCCTCTTTCATTCATCTTCCTAAATGGTTAATTAACACATGCTAAATAACTCAACCATTGTCGTATAAAAGATCATTTTCAGATCAAGTGGTTGTTATCACTTTGATGTTCTATGGTTTGTTGTTCTTCTTTCTTTAAAATGGAATCATAACAGTGCCAAAAATGTTGCAAATTGATCTGGTCTTGTTCTACCAGATATCTGGAACCCAACAAAAGAAACAGAACTGAAATTGGATGACTGAGGCTCCCAAAAATGGCTCGCAAAGGTGCGCTCCTCAATAGCTTCCCTGCATAAAAATGGATTTGGCTTAGAAAATATTCAGCATAAACCTACTTTGAATGTCCTCTCATGGTGTCAAGAAGCCTTGGTTTACATAGATCTAAATTTGGTAGCCATCTCCCAACTTCCCCCTGATCTGGCTTAAAAAAGTGCCCAATATCCCTCAAAAATGACCAAAATATCTCAATTCTGTTGAATAAAACAGTAAAATATCTATTATAATGTTTTAAAAACCACTTTGGAAAATATATTGGGGCGCAACCCCTTTTCCGCTGGCCCCTAGTCACTTGGCACGCTCCACATGGCCAAGCGCTTAAACGGTAACACTAGCCCCCTTGGTCTTCAGCGCCCAAACTTCGCTCTTGGTCGTATGTAAGGCCATGTGGCCACGAGCTTCCAGGACCATGCTCTAAATAGTAATTAGACCCCCGAAATAGTATCCCATGGTTTAGCCCCTAGTCAGCGGGCTAGCCCGACCGACTGGGCTAAACCCTTAACCACCGCACCTACAAATGGAATAACCCCTAGGTCTTATGGTGAATGGTGGCATGTAGCATCGACCATGGGCTGGGATTAAGTTACAACTGCACCAAACTAACATAGTAGACTATGGTTATATGACGAGGCTATATGTGACTACGCTAGGGGTTGGGGCTAGGCGCCATCCCTTGTCTGCCCAAACTACACCACCAAGAAAACTCAAATAATAGTTTAACACTATAGTTAACAAGGAACATGTCTAACCGGACTAGCTAGGCTGACCTTGCTAAAGTGTTAGCTTGGTGGGAGGTCATGCGATCGAACCTCATGGAGTTCACAAATTTTGGAAAGAAACGAGCCAATAAATGGGTGCCACGTGGCACCATGTCATTTGTCAAAAACAATGTCATGTGTCAAACACCCATTGGTCCACCTATCTACTGAGTTGTCAACCTAGTCACCAGAATTTCCTAGTCAATGTTTGTCACGTGTCATACGTATGTCGTATGTGTGTGCCATGTATCACCCTTGTAGTGGTGACATGTGTCACTCCCAGATTGGTCCACCTGTACCTGCCCAACACATCATTTGTCCGTACTCCCAGTCATCCTGCCACATGTCACCTCCAAATGTTTCCACATCAACACCAACTATGCCTTCCATGTCAGTTTTATGGTTGTACGGCCTGGATAGTCAGTTGCCACGTGGAACTACAGACTTTACAGTCATCATTTTTTTGCATGTTTGGCCAAATGAACAGATCGCAATATCAGGAGCATACGACTTCCATTTCAGCCTGTTCAAGTTGCGTTGGGTTCGTATCGACGAGCCTACGCACATGTCCATTTTGAATCCATTCTGAGAACTTTTATTTTTATGCCTTTTTGAGCCCAATCAAGCTCCTGGATCCAATTCTGGATCACAAATACAAACATTACACATATATTTTTCCCCTGGAAACCCAAATCAGGTAAACCAACATATTTTATATTCATTCATAGTAATACATTGTTTACAATACAATATACATATAGGAGCCAATGACATCCAAAATCCAAACCTAGTGACTTGGATTAGTCAACAACCCTAATTCCTTAACCGTAAATAGAAAACCATCGGCAAAAACCATGTGCCCAAAAACCACCTAAATATGTGACACATTTCTCGAGGTAGAATTTTTTTTCCTCGGGGGCATTTCCCCTGCACCCCCCCTCAAACTACTAGTCATACAAAGAATACAACACATGAGTGGTGTTACCATGGGATACTAACATTGGGGAATTCTAAAATCACATGATATGAATATTTCACCTAGAGGCTGATGGATAGGTTCGATAGGAAGGACTCTGAGATCCACATTAGGGAGTTAGCACAACTAAGGAAAATGGGTACACCAAAGGCATATGTCAAAGAGTTATAGCGAATGGTAGTCATGGTGATTGATTTATCTAGGTAGAGACTAGTGATTCTATTCACAGAGGGTTTGGTTGAATCTTTAAGAGGTTGGGTGAAGGATTTCAATCCAAACACACTACAAGAAGCTATCATGAAGACCTGGGATATGGAAAACATAGTCCCCAAAAAGACATTGTCAAAAGCAATTATCCCATAGAAGGGTCATGCATCAAAATGTCCCCAGAAGACATGGATAGGGAAAAATAAGTTAGATGAGGAAACTTGGAGAGAACTTAGGAGGAAGAATATTTTCTACAGTTGCAAGGAGTCATGGGAATCGGGTCATTGATGTATGAGCAAAGGTGAATTCCATTATATTGAGGTATTTTTCGATGAGGAGGATGATGGTGATGATGAGGGAATTGGATAGGACAATGATGAGCCATCAAACCCTGATGCTACAAAGAAGGTGCCATTACAGGATAGTGCCAAGAGAGTGACCATTGCCACACTTTCAGGAGTCCCTAAGTACTACACCTTTAGGTTCAAAGGTATTATGAAAAGGCATATGGTTACAAAATTGATTGATGGTGGGGCCACCCTCAACTTCATTGATGTTACACTTGTCACCAAGAGATAAATTCCTACGAAGGACTTCAAGGGATTCAATGTAGTAGTATCATATGGGTACAACATGGCATGTACTTATATGATCAAGGGATTGGAAGTAACAATGGGAAACTATACGTTGACTGATGAATTTTATGTCATATATTTAACATATACTCATGCAGTGCTAGGAGTTCATTGGTTGTACTCATTGGGAGATATCCGCATGAATTATCGAGACATGAGGATGGAGTTCCATGATAAGGGTGGACAACAAGTTGGCATAAGAGGTATGTCAAGAGGTGCCCATAGGATACTGTCTAACCAACGCATGGAGGCCCTTTTTAGAAATGAAGACGTGGCTTGCGCAACAAAGTGCTTGATCACCATGGATAAGCCATCACAAGATCGCCAACATTACCATGCAGATATATAAGCATTGTTTGGAAAGCATGAAAGAGTGTTTGAACAATTGCTAGCATGGAGACCACCTGACAGAGGATTCGAGCACGTCATTGAGCTAGATGAAGGGGTCGAAGCCCGTGATCACTACACCCTACAGGAAATCAAAGAGGTTCAAGGGAAGAATAGAGAAGTCCATAAAGGAGTTGTTGTAGATGGGACATATTAGGCCTAATTCTATTCCCTTCACTTCTTCAGTTCTACTAGTGAAGAAGAAGGATGGCACTATGAGGATGTGCATAGACTAAAAGGCATTGAACAAGAAGACCATCAAAAAATCGATACCCAATACCCAATATTGATCAGTTGATAAACGAGCTATATGGGGCAATGCAGTTCTCAAAGATTGATCTACAATCAGGATACCACCATATTTGAGTCAGAGAGGAGGATATCCATAAAAAAACATTCAGGTGTCACTATGGGCACTATGAGTTTCTATTCATGCCCTTTGGGTTGAATAATGCACCAGCTACCTTTTAGTTATGCTTGAACTATATATTCAACAAATAGTTGAGGAAATTTTACTGGTGTTCTTTGAAGATATTATTATCTACAACTAGATGTGGGAGGAACACTTGAAGCATGTGGACGATATTCTCACCATTATGGAGGAGAAATCACTTTTTTCCAAGGAGGCAAAGTGCGATTTTGGGTTGACATAGATCCTCTACCTAGGGAATGTGATTGGTGTTGTGGGAGTAAAGGCACATTAGGAGAATATCCAAAAAATCCTATATTGTCCCACCCCCAGATCACTAATAGATTTGTGAGAATTCTTTTGGATATACAGTTATTATAGGTGCTTTGTGAAAGGATTTACACAATTGGTTTCATCTTGAAAGACCTCACCAAGAAGGGAGTGTTATGATGGCTAGAGGACACATAAGTAGCATTTGAGAGAATGAAGAGGGTGATGAGAACTTGTCCAATATTATCACTCCTAGATTTCACACAGCCTTTTGTCATAGAGTGTGACACATCCGGTGAGGGGATAGGAGAAGTATTGATGCAAAACCAACACCTCATAGATTTTGAGAGCATAAAGATAATAGAGCTAGATAATCTCTATCTGATCTATGATAAGAAGATGTTGGCCATCATGCATGCATTGGCCAAGTTTAGACAGTACATGGTAAGGGGACACTTTTTGGTTAGGATTGACCACAACAACTTGATATATTTATTGGAGCAACGAGATTTGAACAAGAGGAAACATAAATGGGTGAGTAAGGTGCAGGCATATGATTTTGACATTGAGTATGTAAAGGGGAGGAATAAAATAGTTGGTGATGCCTTAGTCAAGAGACCTAAAAATGTCTCCATGATAGAGATATTAGCATATTGGAAGTCCATTCTTTTGGTGGAATACTCGAAAAACACCTTTTCCTGTGAGTTGAAGGAGGGT
Source organism: Picea glauca (assembly GCA_000966675.3). Taxonomy (NCBI): domain Eukaryota; kingdom Viridiplantae; phylum Streptophyta; class Pinopsida; order Pinales; family Pinaceae; genus Picea; species Picea glauca. The sequence continues at coordinate 287,653 of JZKD02S0475260.1, forward strand.
AGTATTCAGGATGACAGGTACAGGGTAGTGGATGACATCATCTACTGCAAATACAAGATCTATCTTATCCCTTAGTCCAAACTCAAGGATACAATTTTGAGGCCAATACATGATGTCCCATTGGTAGGGCACCAGGGGTATCTGAAGATCTACAGGTAGGTGAGGTACATATTGTCTTGGAAGGGTCTCAAGGAGGGTTTACTTCACCATGTGAAGGAGTGTATGAATTATTTATGCAGGAGCATCGCTATCAAATCAAATAAAAGCGGACGTGGAAGTGAAGTCGACACTTCAATGCATTGAAAGAGCCAAACCGACTCTTAACCAGCTTGGTAGTGGTGTGGAGATATTTTTGAATATCTCATTAATTAATTAGTTGTTTGTAAAGTTAGGCCACCATTTTGAATTAACAGATCATTGTAAATACTTACACGACTGTAATATATTACATGTGTGGGATATTATCTCGTATTAGTCATTAGGTTGCATTAATTAAGTTGAGTAGGTAATCGCTAGAGTAGAAGGTGATAGATTTTAGATAGGGGAAAGAAGAGAGAAGAAGGCTCTAGGTCCTTAGACAAGTTTTTCATTGTAATAGTTGTAAGAGATAGCAGGGTAATCATGTTTTTTCTTTGAAATGAATAGAACAGAGAAAATTGATTCATTTGTATAATGTTGATACTATTTGAATGGTGTTATGTATTCTGTGAATGTATGGGTTCATGGAGAATGAATAATTGAATAAGTTTCAAGTTTTCTCTTCTGTAAGTTATGTAAAGAGTGCATACCAAATGCAAGGAGTCTGTGTGAGAGAGTCTTTCTTTGACTTAAAGTTTAGAAGATATAGCGTGGAACTTTTGTATGTTGAGTGTGCATATTAAACGCAAGGAGTGTGCATAGACGCGGACTTATTCTATTTTCAAAAACTAAGAAGGTCAAGCATGGAGTGTGCCAGGAGGGCATCAGAAAGTCTTTTGAAAGACGCAGAAGGGTTGAGTCCCTTAGAGACTGAGTAAGTTAAATTCTCAGGGAAGAATAATGCAAGTTTGCACGCAGGAGCGTAAGTGTGAGCCAAGGTGAAGTTAAATTTCATTGACAAAATATCAAGAGGGAAAACACCACTGAAACCTTTGAAACAATTGAAATATTTCAAGTCATGAAATAATTCAAGCTTAGAAGGGTTGACGCCAAGTTATTTGGCAAGGAGCTATTGAGAACTTGGACGAACGGTAGAGACTCTTGGAGGGAGAAGCATCGATAGCCGTGTGTTTTTAGATCTAGAGAAGTTGCGAGGAGGATAAGGCCGAGATTCATTCAATAATGGAAAGCTCAGGAGAGGTAGGAGCCATCAATCTAAGGGGATATCGAATTGTTGATTCCTTTCATCAGGAAATCAAAAAGCGAGAGTTTAGAGAACGAAAGACTATTTTCCAAAGTCACGAACCGCGAACATCCAATTCATGGAATAAATATAGACCATCAAATCACGGGGAGTGTGATTCGTTGATCTAATGCACTTGAAAGTTGGGAAATCAGAAGTTGGAAAGGAGAAGAATTATTTTTTCCAATTTCGCGAACCGCGAAGTCCCGATTTGCGAAGAGTTGATTTGGACCGTTGAAACATGGAAAGTTGTGGACCATTGATTTGAGACAAGCGGGGTTCAAAATTTAAGACATCAGGAGAAGAGAGGAGAACTAATTTGCGAGTTCACTAAGTTCAAATTCCCATAGTGCTCAGATGTTGGGCCCCAGGTCATAGTCAAAGGTCACATCGAGGAAGATTAAGGGAGGAGCTAGCGCTCACTAGATTCCTAGTTCGGAGTTCAACAATTCAGGAGTCGGGAGAGTCAAGGTTGGATCCCATACAAATCCCCGACATGCAAAGTCACAAAGCTCCTTTTGGTTAAGTGTGTGGTCATAGCCAGTGGTCACGTGGAGAAGGCTTGCACCCAGTGTTAATTCATGTAGGGGGAGTTTTATAAAGACATGTGGATTGTTTCTTGGAGGTTCTAGCAAGGAATCAAAGAATTATTTTATCTCAATATTGTGAATGATCATAGACCAGGAGGTCGCGTAGCCCTTGGAGAGAGGGGGGGGTCTGCACCAAGTGGTATCAGAGCCTGAAAAAAAAATTGAATTTGGACTCAGTGTGTTAGGAACAGTTAAAGAGATGTCACTGAGGGTACGCACAGGACCACCTATAGAAAACTGTGTTGTAGGAAGAGAAATGAGAGAACTTCGCACAAGGTTAGAAGAGATGGAAGCAATGCAAAGGAGAACACCTGCCACTAGAGACACCAGTGATGCGGAGAGAGAAGAAATAGAAGTTAAAGAAGCAACAAGGGAAGATGTGGCTGAAGAACGTTTATTGAAAGCTTTTGTGAAGTTGGGAGCTAGAGAAAATATGGGCATCCCAATTTATTAAGGTAACTTGGAGGCTGAAGAGCTATTGGACTAGATAAGGTCCATGGAAAAGTATTTTGACTATGAAGATGTCAACGAAGAAAGGAAGGTGAGATATGTTGTCACGAGATTAAAGGGACATGCAACACTGTGGTGGGATGAACTGCAGGTAGAGAGGAGGATTAAACACAAACATAAGATAAATAATTGGGATAGGATGGTAGCCAAACTAAAGGCTAAATTCATGCCTAAGGATTACTAGATAAATCTATTCAGAAAGTTGCAGAACCTGAGACAGAGGGGTATGACAATGAAAGAGTATATAGAAGAATTCTACAGGCTAGATATTAGGACTGGACAAAAAGACAAGGATGATGAAAAATTTTCCAGGTATATAAATGGCTTGAGGTATGAAATTCAGGATGAAATCAGCATGATGGTTGTGAGGATAGTGGAAGATGTTTATCAAATTGCACTGAAGGAAGAAGAAAAGTTGGCTAGAAACCAGAGTCAACAAAACAAAAGCAGAGGCTCAAATAGAGGTAAGGAGATTGTCTATGATAAGGCACCGAAAAATAAGGATGAGAATGAGAAATCATATGGTTGCTTTGAAAGAGGAGGAAGTTCCCAAAGAAGATCGTTTGGTGGGATAAATTATTTTCCTTGAGGAAGAGGGAGAGGTAGAGGAGGTGGAGTTAAATGTTATGCCTATGGAAATACAAGACACATGTCTTGGGAATGCCCCGAGAGGAATAATTAAGGAGGAGAAGAACACATTTTTGAAGCCCAAAAGAATGTGGAAGTAGAAGCAGCAGAAGGAGGACATAACCTAATGATGAGGAAGGTTCTTCTAAAGCCAGAAAAAGAAATAGAATACCCAGTTCAGCGAACGAGGTTGTTCAAGTCTTCTTGTAAGAAAAAGGAAAAAGTTTGTAAGATGATCATAGATAGTGGGAGTACTGATAATTTAGTATCTACAGAAATGGTGGAGAAGCTAGAGCTAGAGACAAATGCACACCCAAGTCCATATAAAGTATCGTGGTTGCAGAAAGGACATCAAGTGATGGTAAGTCAACAATGAAAAGTTGAATTTAAAATAGGAGGCTATAAAGCAGGGGTGATTTTAAGAACCCCCCCTAAATTTATATGTATAATAAATGGGCGAATCCCCATGATACATAGGAAAAATTGAGGGCTATTTTATCAACAATATAAAATGTATATATAATTTTTTGGAGAATATTTTAGTCAATTATATAATCTTGTAAAATATTGGCGAATATTTCACTGAATTATAAAATCTTGTAAAATATTGGCGAATCT
>JZKD02S0475260.1:291388-301878 GCA_000966675.3 Picea glauca
GGGCATTAACAGAGAAAATGTATTATTATAATACATTTTTTCTGTTAATGCGCCCCCTCCCACCCTCTATCACCCTCTATAGAGGGTGATAGAGGGTGGGAGGGGTGGGCACTAATAGAGAAAATGTATTATTAGAGGGTGGGAGGGGGGGCATTAATAGAGCAAATGTATTATAATAATACATTTTCTCTATTAATGTCCCCCCTCCCACCCTCTAGTAATAGAATTTTTAATAACATAAAGAATTTGAAGAAAAAACTATTTAAAACTTTGTTCACTACAATACCTAAAACTATTAACAATTAAAAATACTATGGTAATATTACACCTACTAATTTTTGCTTACAACCCTTATCATAGCCATAAATTACAATGGTAAATTTGCACATGATTTGGGTAAAAATGAAATTGCACCAATTCATGATCATTATAATTATATAAAAAAATCACAATTGCAATCAACATATAATAAGAAATAAAGATATGCAAACAACATGTTTAGTGTTACCATCAATTGTTGAGTTGTTGTTGACTTTGATTATAAATCACAATCTTGCATCAAGTACAAAATCCTTTTGTCGATTACCAAATCCTTATATCAACTTTTCAATTGTTCACTCACCCACCAATTGACCACCCTACCAACTCGTTTGGGTACTCTCCTTCTCCAAGGACCTGCAAACTTGAATGAGGTTGTATGGAGAAAATACTTGCTAGCAAAGATTAAATGTTGAAGTTGTCAAGCTTAAGAAAAATCCCCACTTCTTTTGTAACCTCCAATAGACCAAACTCTCCACAAATATAAAGTAAAATTCATTTCAACATTACAATAGCCATCAAGCATTAGGGTGCATAAAAAGTATTTTCTTCCTAGCACAAGCACTCTTCTTATAGTATTTGTGGCTCATGCCACTTGTCCAACCCATGCCTAATTATATTTTACTTAACTACCTATTAGCTTAATATTCACCCTTCCATGTGTCACTCGTATGCATAAGTGTACATGTAATTCTCCATTTAAAAATTATAAATAATGAATTTTACGTGCGCAACTCCTACAATTCCTATTTTTATTCTTAGATGTTCCCTTAATTTTCTTATAGTTTCCTATTTTAGTGGCGCACAAGGAGTTACTTGTCTTAGTCATTAACTAGCTCACTTATCTTCACTCAAGCCCACCTTTCTTTTCTCACAATTCAATTTAAATTTAAATTTTAATTCTAGATCCTATTTATTCTCCATAATTTAAGGGTGCACTAGAAATTGTTTTTTACTAATTAATAATTGATTTAATTTAATTTCATGCTCACTCTCTCAACTAAATGCTTCCTTCTTAGTATTTTTATTTTAACTAGATCTTCTTATTATGAATTACTAAGTGATCTATGTATATTTGATTTAAACTAATTAATATTCAAATTAACTCTCTTTTCTAAACATAATGTATACTTCTAAGATGGTTTTCTCCTAAATGAAATGCATGTTATAACATTTTTTTTTTGATACTTTTAATTTTAACTTTCCAATTCAATATCAATTTACCAATTTATTAATGGTAGAAAGGGTTACATGTATCTCATGCCCTTCAAGATTTACCTTATTATATTTCCAAGGGTGTCATGATTTGCATGCCCTTCAAATACCCAACTTTTATTGATGAGGAAATGATGCAACATTGGAAACATTGTGAACTCATATTTATTACCCTTTGTTGAGAGGATAAAGGTAACTGAGGAATGGGGTATTCACTTTATTGTATGCCCCTCATGTAATCCTCATGAGTAACCGAATATGTGGCCTACTCTCACAACAATGTGCAACCTCGAAGTAAAAGTGTCCCTAACTTTTCAACTCAGGTCACTCAAGGAGTACTAGTAGGTGGGAATAGGGACACTACTCCACCTCTCCTGATAGTACTCAGTATGCCTCCATACAACCCCATTACACATGTGTGGATTGATCGGAAAACATGTTCCATGTGCCTACACACACTAAAATCAATGAATTAATAATTTTCATAATCCAAAACAAATTATAACATATTCACATAGCATTTACTATTTCATGACTCACTCTGGAGTTGTAATGTCACCAACTAGGATAGGTGGGAATATTATGTTTTATGTCCCAAAATTTGTTATTTATTCTTGAGTAGATGTGCCAAACACTTGGATTAATGGTGTTGTTAACTTCTTACAATAGTTGGTTCAAATAGGAATATTGTCAAACATATTGCATGCATCAATTACACAAAAAATATAGCAGATATTCATGGCATCTTATTATGGATGGAAGCACCCCAAAATGTCAGAAATAGAATGATGTCTAATGGTTGTAATAGCAACTGCATAATACTCCTAACACACATATCTAATGGCTTCTAGGCAGCTGCAAAATCTACTACAGAAACAATATAAAGAAAACCTGGAATGATGCCAATCTATGGTGTCCACAACTCCAAGACTCTCCAAGCCTTACACTATTATGATTCAGTAATGTCCGCTATGCAAGCGACCCTTTGATCTCTCCTACAACCCTCATGAACTTAATCTCAATGTATTGTTGCAATTCCTGATCGCAAAGGTCCTCGCGAGACAACTACTAGACATCTAACGCAGCCTCGTGGAACAACCTATGCTCAACCCACGGGGTGCCTCCTTTCGTCAATTTCCAGAAATCCTCCCGACACCTACAAAATCTACGATCAACCTCCTCCGAAGATGTCACAAATCTCCCGTGCAAGCCAATATGCCTCCAAAATATCTCCAAGATGATACTAAACACCATAATGAACCCAAATGAGGACTCCAGATGAATCATCCTCATTGTCTAGCTAGGGTAGATATTGCACCACTGAAACTAAATTGAAATGGAAGGGTTTTACCAAACCCCTATGAAAAATTGGCTCAAAGAGCAGATCAACAAGTGATCAAAGCATAATTCCAAAGAGAGGGGTTACTCCTCTATTTATCCCTCCTTCAGACCTTCTAGATCTTTCCCCTTTTCTTGACCAAATTAAACCCTCACTTTATTTTCCCTCAAATTCCATTTAAATATAATTATTTATTTGATTTAATTTCGGTTTAGGATTTGTTGACCTCTTTGAATCCATTTTTCCTTGTTGACTATAGCCTATGAGAGTAGTATAGGCTATTGATTCATCCTCCATCAAGATCAATTGGAAGGGGACATTACAATCCTCCCTTCCCAAGATTGTTTGTCCTCAAGCAACTCTAGATTAGGGTGTTGTAAGATCTTCTCTCCTTCCCAAGTAACATCTTCTACGAGAAATCCTCTCCAAACAACCAAGTACTCTCGAATGACCCTACTCCTCAGCCTTTTTTCACTAACATCAAAAATCCTATTGGGAGCTAGAACCAACTTCCCTTCCTCATCTAGTGGAGGAATATCTGTCAAAGCAGTGACCTATTGTCCTAATTCCTTCTTGAGGCATGATACATGGAAGGTGTTGTGGATATTTCTACCCTATGGTAGCTCCAACTCATATGCTACCTCCCCAAATATCCTGATCACTGTGTAGGGTCTATAAAAGTGAGTCTTCAACTTCATTGCACCACTCTTCTTTAGTGACGATTATCTGTAAGGTTGCAACTCGAGAAAGACTAGGTCCCCAACCTGAAAGTTGTGTTCTACCCTATGCATATCTACATACATCTTATATTGATTCTAGGTGGCCTGCAAATTCTCCTTCAGACCTCTCAATATGTCCTAGCTTTCCTGCAACTAATATTTTTCCTTGGGATATATACACTCCCCAAACACCAAATCCACAAAATATGGAGCACCATAGCCATACAATACCCTAAATGCTCATCTCGATGGACATGCGATGAGTGGTATTGTAACAATGCTCACCAAGATGAAACCACTTTATCCATGCCTATTGCTTCCTAGACACATAGTTCCTCAGGTACCCCTTGATCCATTTGTTTACTATCTCAGTATGCCCATCTGTCTAGGGGTGGTAGCTAGTACTAAGTGTCAACTATGTCCCAGATAACCTGAACAACTCTTGCAAAAATGTGTTGATAAACTTGTTATCTTGGTTGTTAAATATGTTCCTCGGGAGATCATGGAGTTTGAAGAACTCTCTAAAGAATAGATCCGCTACCTGAGATGTGTTGTACTCTGAAAGAATGGCAAAGAAGTGTTCATATTTAGTTAATTTTTCCACTACCACGTAAATACAGTCCATGCCCTACACTTTCGAAATCCTGTGATGAAGTCCATGGAAATGGTATTCTACTTCTACTCTGACACCGACAATGGTTGAAGTAGTTCCACAGAATGTGTGAACTCTGACTTGCTATGTTGGTAAGTGGTGTAGACCCCCCACTCTCTCCAAGGGCTGTGCGACCTCCCGGTCTAGGATCTTTCACAATACTAAGATGAAAAAATTCTTCGATTCCCTGCTGGAACCTCCGAGAAACAATCCACAGGTCTTTATAAAACTCCCCTTATGCGAATTAACATTGGGCGCAAGCCTTCTCCACGTGACCATTGGTTGTGACCACACACTTAGCCAAAATGCGCTTCATGACTTCGCATGTTGGGGATTTGTATGGGAGCCAACCTTGACTCTCTCGACTCCCGAACTCCCGAAATCCAAACTAGGAATCTAGTGAGAGATAGCTCCTCCCTTAATCTTCCTCTATGTGACCTCCGGCTGTGACCTGGGGCCTAGCTTTCGAGCGCTACGGGAATTCTCACTTCGTGAACTTGTGAATTAGTTCTCCTCTCTTCTCCTGATGTCCGAACTTATGAACCCCACTTGCCTTAGATCAACAACCCACAACTTTCTGTGTTTCAATGATCCAAATCAACTCTTCGCAAATCAGGACTTCACGGTTCATGAAATTGGAAAACAAATCTCTTCTCCTTTCCAACTCTTGATTTCCTTACTTTCAAGTGCGTTAGATCAATGACTGACACTCCTCATGATTCAATGGTCTATATTTATTTCACGAATCAGATGTTTTCAGTTTGCGACTTTGGAAAATAGTCTCCTCCATCCTCTAAACTCTTGCTTTCCGATTTCCCAATGAAAGGAATCAATGGTTCGATCTCTCCTTATATAGACGGCTTCAACCTCTCCTGAGCTTTCCAGTATTGAATGAATCTCAGCCTTATCCTCCTCGCAACTTCTCTGGATCTAACGACACACGACTATCAACGATTGTCCCTCCAAGAGTCTACACCGTCCGTCAAAGTTCTCAATATCTCCTTGCCAAATAACTTGGAGTCAACCCTTATGAGCTTGAATTCTTTCCTGACTTGAAATATTTCAATTGTTTCAAAGGTCTCATTGGTGTTTTCCCTCTTGAGATTTTGTCAATGAAATTTGACTTCACCTTGGTGCACACTTACGCTCCTGCGTGCAAACTTTCACTATTCCTCCCTCAACTTTTAACTTATTCGGTCTCCAAGGGATTCAACCCTTTTGCGTCTTTCAAAATACTTTTTGATGCCCTCCTGGAACTCTCTGTGCTAGACCTTATGAGATTTTGAACTTAGAATAAGTTCACCTATATGCACACTCCTTCCGCTTAATATGCACACTCTGATACAAAAGTTCCAGGCTATCTCTTCTGAGCTTTAAGTCAAAGAAATACTCTCTCACACACACTCCTTGTGTTCGATATGCACTCCTTGCATAACTTATAGAAGATAAAACTTGAAACTTATTCAATTATTCATTCTCCATGAACCTCATACATTCACAGAATACATAACAACAGTCAAACAATATCAACATTGTACAATTGAATCAATTTTCTCTGTTCTATTCATTTCAAAGAAAAAACATGATTACCCTGCTATCTCTTACAACCATTACAATGAAAAACTTGTCTAAGGACCCAGAGCCTTCTTCACTCTTCTTCCCCATATCTAAAATCTATCACCTTCTACTCTAGCGGTTACCTACTCATCTTAATTAATGCAACCTAATGACTAATACGGGCTAATATCCCACACTTGTAATATATTACAATCGTGTAAGGATTTACAATGATCCATCAGTTCAAAATGGTGGCCCAAATTTACATACAACTAATTAATTAACAATAGATTCAAAAAGATCTCCACACCGCTACCTAGCTGGTTAAGAGTCGGTTTGGCTCTTTTAATGCGTTGAAGTATCGACTTCGCTTCCATGTCCACTTTTCTTTGATTTGATAGAGATGCTCCTGCATCATACTCCTCTGGCCAAAATGTTCATGGAATCCTTTCCATGAGCTCTCACATTATTTTACCATGCTTCAAAATATCAGGTTCAATTACCCAACTTGAATCTTCCACAGGGTGATCCTTCCACTTTACCAAATATTAAGGATGCATCTTTCTTCTGGTTTTCCTTCCAACTCTCTGTTCTAATATTTTCTCCATCTGAGGTTTTTCTACTGTGGGCATCTGTTCTTCCCATTGAATCTCTTCCCAATCATCCAATTCTCTTGTGTCATCTTTGTTATAAGGATACAAATCTGTAACGTTAAATATCCGTGATATTCCAACATTGTCTGACAACTTGATCTCATCAGCATTTGCTGTAAATTTTCTAAGGATATTGCATGGTCCTATCTTCTTCATCTTCAACTTATTATATGTTCCTCTTGGAAACCTCTTCTTCCTCAAATGAGCTAAAACTTCATCTCCCACCTCAAATTGAAATCCCCTTCTTTTCTGATCAACTTTGTCCTTATACTTTTGATTACTATCCTATATCGACCTCCTAATTTGATCGTGAAGTCTTTGCATTTCTGTAGCAAAATCTTCTGCTCCAACACTCCTGAATTCATCTTGTTTTAACTCTCTCAATTATGTGATCCCTCTTGGTTGTCTTCCATATAATATCTCAAATGGACTTTTCCCAGTGCTCCTATTAACTAAATTGTTAAATGCAAATTCTACTTGTGCAAGAATCTAATCCCACTGACGACCTTGTTCAGTGACTAAAATCCTTAACAAATTTCCTAGACTCCTATTCACCACTTCAGTCTGTCCATCTGTCTAAGGGTGATATGTTGAACTAAAAGATAAATTAGTTCCCAACCTCTTCAATAGAGTCCTCCAAAAGTGTCCTACAAACTTAGTGTCCCTGTCTGAAACTATACTTCTGGGAAATCCATGTAATCTCACAAATTCTCTGAAAAACACATTGGATATGTGTGTAGCATCATTTGTCTTCTGACATGCTATGAAATGTGCCATTTTAGAAAATCTATCTACCACAAAAAATATGGAATCACTTCCCTTCTGGGTTCTTGGTAATCCCAATACAAAATCCATACTAATTGCATCTCAAGGCCTTTTTGGAATAGGCAATGGCTGATACAAACCAGTTTTGTTTCTCTTCCCTTTTGCACGTTGAGAAATATAACATTAGTCTACAAATATCTTCACATCTTCCGTCATACCTGGCTAATAATACAAACTATTTAGTTGTGCAAATGTTTTTTCATGATCGAAATGTCCAGCTAGACCTCCACTATGTTTTTATTTTAACAAATTATCTCTCATTGAGCATCTTGGTATGCATAGTTGTCTTCCTTTAAACAACAATCCATACTGGATTAAATATTATGTCCATGATTGTTTATCCCTCAACAAAGGATTTCCATATTCTTCATAAGCCTCCTTAAAAGCTGGATCTTCCTGATACATTTCCTTAAGGTGCTCAAACCCTAAGGTCTTTACTTGGAATTCCTGTATAACCAAACTCCTCCTACTCAAAGCATATGCAACTTTATTAGCACTTCCAGAAATATGTTTAATGAAAAAAGTAAAATTCTTCATGAATTCTACCCACTTAGCATGCCTCTGATTCAACTTCTCTTGTCTAGTAATAAATTGCAAAGCTTGATTATCACTATACAAGACAAACTCTTTTGGAATTAAATAATGTCTCCATTTCTTCAAATCTTGAATCACTACATAAAACTCCTTGTCATATGTAGAATATTTCTGCTTAGTGTCATTCAATTTATCACTGAAATAAGCAACTGGCCTATTATCTTGACTCAAAACTGCTCCAATGGCTATCCCACTTACATCACATCTTACCTGAAATATTTTTCCAAAATCTGGTAAAACCAAAATTGGTTGTTCTGTTATCTTCCTTTTCAATACTTTGAAGATTTTCTCAGCCTCCTCTATCCAATTAAAATACTTGTGTTTCTTCTTCATAATGTCCATTATGGGTGAACATATACTGCTAAAATTTCTGATAAACTTTCTATAAAAACTTGCTAACCCATGAAAACTTCTCACCTCAAATATGCTCCTTGGTAACGACCATTCTTTGATTTCTCTCACCTTCTCTGGATCCATCTTCAATTCATTTGAAGAAATCACAAAACCCAAATATATGAGTTTTGTCTTCATAAAGGAACTTTTCTTCAAGTTTATTAACAACTTTTCTTGCTGCAATCTCCTCATCACTAATGTTAAGTGCTTTAAATGTTATTCCTATGTTTTGCTGAAAATTAATATATCATCCATATATACAATGAAAAATTTACCGATGAAGTCTTTTAGTACCTCATTCATCAACCTCATAAATGTGATTGGTGAATTTGTCAATCCAAATTGAATGACTAGCCATTCAAACAAACCTTCATTTGTCTTGAAAGTTTCCTTCCATTCATCTCCCTCTTCATTCTTATCTGATGATATCCACTTTTCAAGTATATTTTTGAAAAATAGCTTGCTCCACTCAAACAGTCCATCAAATCATCCATCATTGGTAAAGGAAATCTATACCTGATGGTAATCTTGTTGATAGCTCTGGAATCTATACACATTATCCATCCTCCATTATTCTTTGGACTTAATACAGTTGGCACTTCACATGGGCTTAGACTTTCCCTTACTAAACCTTTATCCAAAAACTCCTGAACTTGATTCTTCACCTCCTCATTCTCTTGAGGTGTCAACCTATATGCTTCTTTATTTGGCAAACCGGCTCCTGGAATCAAGTCAATATGGTGGCTAATACTCCTAATGGGTGGTGATGAGTGAGACAACTCATCCACTACTATGTCAGCAAAATTCTCTAACAATTCTTGGATTTCTTCAGGTAAATCATTCATAGTAGTATTGGTAAGGATAACTCTCGGTTTCCTCACTAGAACAAATTTCATTTCTTGATATTTCTTGATCTTCTTCAAGAGTTCCTTCCCACTCATGAGAAGTATTATTATGCTGACTTCTTCTTTTTCTTTCTTCTCTTCTATTGGTAGTAACATGTAAGTTCTACCATTTTTTTTCCAGAGTATAAGTATTTTTTCTCCCATCATGAATGACATTCCTTTCAAACTGCCATGGTCTCCCCAACAAAATATGACAAACATCCATGGGAATTACATCACACAAAATCTCATCTTTATAGCATAGATGATTTTAGGGGCGAAATTTCGCTCATGGGTGAAATTTAGGGGCTTCCAATTTTTTAGTATTAAAGTGATTTTTTAAAACTTATATCATTAGCCGGTAATTTATTTTAGGGGAAAAATCATGTACAGGGTTAGCCCTTGTTTTTAGGGGAGATAGAGGAAAAAAAATTATATTTCGCCCCTAAAATTTGGAGGGACAAGCTTCAATTAGCCAAATTTCTAGAAGTATGGGAATTTTTGATAGCTTCTTTGCCCTGCCATTTAGTAAAATCGAGGTTTATGGTTTAATTCACCCAGATTTTGTGGTATGGGCACTGAGTAGCTACATTTTGGCCCTCCCACCTGGTATAAATTGTATGGCATCAGGTTAAAATCATAGCTTTGTTACTTTTCTGGTTCGTTCGTGAGAACTACAGAGTCTATTATAGAAAATCTCTAAATCCCCAAGGCCCGATTTACATATATTGAATTTTCGAGTTTATTTCCTGAACAAAATTTGGAAAGAGGGAAAGCCGCAAGAGATGCTAGTGGACCATGGTGGAGCCGCCTGTTCAGAGCAGAAGAAAGTTAGAAACTAGAATTTGTTACAGTTATTAGCCTGGTGGTCCGTGGAGCCGCCTGTTCAGTGTTCAGAGCAGAAGAAACTTGGAAGGTTCCGCGCGAGGGCTTTAATTTGGTAATTGAAGTTTATTCCTGCCTGTTCAGTGTTCAGAAMAKAAGAAACTTGGAAGGTTCYGCRYGAGGGMTTTAATTTGGTMATTGAAGTTTATTCCTTTTGGTGTGCACTRTCTCCTCACCTCATTAGGACTTGTTTGAAATTTKCCAAGAGCTGTCATTGATTTACTTGCACTTTTTCAAACACTATTATTCCAAAACTTGCTGGAGTATCTTGTATTTCTATGTTAAACTTTTTTGCAACATTGTATAAATTCTGATGATCTCTTGGCTATTTCCTTCTCCATCTCATTTTCAACTTCCACTTCTTGTTTGTAACATTTTCTCCCATGGTTCTTCACTCCCAATATTTGTATAGAAAAATTAGTGAATCTATGTTGGATAGTGTCTCTAAAAGTCTTT
>JZKD02S0475338.1:7226-17228 GCA_000966675.3 Picea glauca
TAGTAACCCCAAGGATTGTAACCTTGAGTTTGAGCAGGGACCTGGGGTTGAGTAGTCTGACTCGAACCCCAAATAGGATTAGTTACCCCTGGATAAGGTTGGCCAACTGTAGGGATAGCTTGCTACCCCCCAACACTCTGAGGAAAGTTTTGTAAAAGTTGAGTCCAATATTGGGCCAATTCAGGAGGTATATTTTGTCCAAAAGGGGAGGTTGGTCCCCCTACTATAGGTACAGCTCCACCCGGAACTTGTGTGCCAACCGTAGGTTGTGTAGTAACTGTATTATGTCTGGGAAAAGGAAAAGGAACTGTACCACCCTATCCACCAACGGGAACCTGCGTGTTGGGTGCAACAGTCGGAATAGTGCCACTAGGATTAGGATTACCAGAAGGAAAAGGTGGGAGTGTCGGAATAAAACGAGGAACCTCATACCCAGGAAAAGGAGGACCACCTGGAGAACCGACTGGGGTTTGCGGAGGTGTTGCATTAGGAGGATTCAACAGAGCATTCAATGCATGGTAACCGGGTGGTAATGTCGGGATGACATCAGGTATTCACTGGGTATTGATAGGAGGGAGAGTAGTTGCAGTAATTCCGGTTTGGACACTCATAGTATTCACGAGATGGGCCATCTTGGGAGGAAGAACAAAAGGATAAGTGGTAGTTTTGGGTGTAGTCTATGTCTCGAGAGACACAGGAGGGTTGATTTCATAAACAGGGGGTGACTCTGTACCGAAAAGAACTCGTCAGAAATTACCGGACCAAAAAGGATCTTGGCCTACTACACCGTGAGAAGGCCCAACAGTTGATTCAGAAGATGTAACAATGGTTTATTCAAAAGGATTTAATCGTCCAACAGGTCATTCACCACGACGAACGTGATAGTCCTCTATAGTGTTAGTAACTCGAAATTCGTCTAGAGAATCAGTTTGTTTGACTTGTGGAAGTGGTGTGGTGATAACTGGAACGTCACTGGTTTCCCCTTGTGGTGAAGTAACCACAGGGACTTCAGTCTGATGGGGTGAACCCTCAGGTGTACCAGTAGGTTGAGGATCGTCCATATGCTCTAGAGATAATCCTTGCATTCTACGAGAACGTCGTGGGGGAGCAATTGTAAACAAGTGACAAGTTCCACAAGAAAAATCTTATGGTCAACTTCGAGAAAATAAACAACACTCACTAGTAAACAAAAACTAGGAAGCAATCACCAAGCAAACAATACCTTCTAATTTTGAAGCCACTAGTTGGTGATGAAATCCAACGTTGCAACAACGAGACGAGAAGGGGCGGGGCTAAGGTGGAAAATTTACGTTGACGACCTTCTTAACAGACTTATGCCCTGGTGCAAGCTCCCATACATAATCATGGGTATACCCTCCAAGGAGCCCGAGTGAGTTTGATCAACGTCAATTCCAGGTACCGTGAAGACTTTCCCCTCCACAGTCACCTTGGGTAAGAACCTAGAGAGATAGGCCACTAAGGTCACCACAAACAACAATACAGCCTGGGGGGACAGTCTTTAGTCCGATCCACACGCAAGGGCAGGGTATCTAGCCCGAAAACAACTCAAAGGCTTCCACTCATAATTGTGGGTATACCTCGGAGTGATCCCCATAATACGTGCAATCTCTACACCGATGTCAACAAAGCAGGGTTAGTAACTCTACCAACACTAATGCGACCTAGTGTTTGACCCTTGTGTTAGAAGGGCGTCCCAGGACAATATGCTGCCAATGGAATTTAACACTCCCTAACTCAAGATGCTATTGTGTGTTTTTGAGATTTTGGAGAGTGTGTCTCTCTTCCTACTCCAAATCACTAGCCTAGCTAATATGTTAGTGTAAAGAGCCCTAGAAAAAGTTACTAAATCAATTTTAATATTACGCAATGTTTTTAAGAGTTGTTGATTACTCACAGGTAACGGAAGTAAAACTCATGATGTGTGACTCTGACCCAAATAATGCAAGGATGGTAATGAAATATGACTCTTTTCATTCCATGAATCCTAGCTATGGGAGAGAGAGAGAAAATGTTCCAAATCAACTCAAATACTTCAATGCAATGCACAATTTTCTGTTCAGATGTCAATGTAAACAATCATGTATCAATGAACAATCTCTAAATGTCTTTTTCAAATACTTCAATAAACTCTAAAATTTGATTTTTCAATGTTTTCAAAATGACAAAAAAAAAATCTTGAAAGAAAACTTATTGTTCACTTTCCAAGAAGAACTCTGATTAATGAGAAAAGAAAATCAAATCATACAGAATCAAACAAACAACCCAATCAACTCTTTCAATGAAAGTAAAAACAAAAAGCAAACCAATGAGTCTTCCCAATGCAAATGAAAAATGTTCTTTCGAACCACCAGGCAAAAGAGAAAACACCAAGCACTTGACTCTCTACCAATCACTAGTTCTTAGCCAATCAGACACACTCAACTCCAGAAGTCAGAGAGAAAGAAAATGCCAAACAGAGCCAAGAAACGAAATTCAAGCTACCAAGGGCAAGAAAGACCTAGAAACCCTAAATCTGTCCCAGCAAGGAAACTAAGGCAAGAGATATATAAATCAATGACCCAATAAGCCAAAAATACACAATTCAACTATTCTGAGCAATTGAAAAATTCAAAACTCAATTTCAAAATTTTCAAAAATCTTGCTCGCAGACAAGCAGTGTTACACAGTGCGAGAAGATAGGATTCTTGCAGGCCACCTTGAAGCAAGGTGCGAGGTGTTCGCATTGGACCCTATATGCAGGATGCGAACTTGACTGGTTCTCGCAGGCTTTCAATGAACACAGTGCGAGAACTCCTGAGGATAATAAAAATTTTGAAAATGCAAGCAAAATTCAAACTGGCTTATAGACCCAGAAGGTCTCTCAGGGTATCCTGAGGACTCAGACACTGACAAAAAAGGAGAAAAATGTGAATAGAGCAAATGGCCACAGAAAAATCAAAAACCATAAAGAAAAAAGGGAATCTCTCCCCAGTGGAGTCGCCAATTTTGTTTCAGGATTAATCCGTAAGTGCAGACACGAATCGATCTCCCTAGATCCACCTGGATCTAGAACAAAACAGGACAGAATAATACACTTTCCCTAGATCTAGCCTATTGAATGAACTAAGAGATAAGGATTATGGGCATACCTTATGAACGCTTTCCTTTGGTCTCTGTTGTTCCAATATTTGCTCCAACGCTCTTGTGCCGTTCAGATCACAACAGTACAAACCAATCGAAGTAAAGGCAGATTAATATATTCAATAGCTAGTCTATACATATGATCAAGGAATTATGTAATGAAGTGACATCGTCTTTATGGGAAAGGGACATATTACTATATTAATTTAATTGAAAGTGAAACTTACAACCTGAGCCTTGATGTTGTAGATCTCCTTTCTATGGCTCCTAGCTCTGACACACACACTTGCTCATGCATGAAGAAAATCAACTACTTTTGATGACCTCGCTACTGTCTCTAGTTGTTGTAGCATCAGTCCTTCACACAGGATTCCAATAAATCTCCAATCAATCTCTTGATAGCTTGCTTCTAACCTTTTCCATAAGCATTCCCCTCAATATATAGGAGAAGATAGATTAGTTACTTAGATAGGAATGATCCCAAGATATCTGGAATGCCAGCACCTGAACAACCATTCGAAGCCAACTCATGTTTCTAGAAGATTCCCTTCTAGAAGGTTCGAGATTTTATCTTTTTCCTTCCTTTAGATGATGTTCGCACCCTGATAATTAGGTACAGTGTGAACCCCTCGCACCCTAGCTTAATGCAGCCTGCGAGAATCAGGCATTCTCGCAGGAAGATATATAGGTAGCCTGCGAACATCCCTTAAAAGTATGATTTCTGGAAGCAAACAAATGTAACTTTTCTCAGGAAAGTGTTCTTAGTGAAGAGCTTCATTTTCCATCATCATAACATCATCATGATGACCAAAATTGTGGATAACACCCCAATGAAGATGAAGGATATACTATATGTACCAGTTTTGACAAACAATTTACTCTACATCTCATCTTTAGAAAAGAAAGGATTCAAATTTGCCTTCATAGATGGAGAAGTCCTTATGTGGGCCAAAGGAAAAACCATGGAAGAAGAAATTGTTATTGGAAAAGAAGAAGGTGGCTTGTATAAGCTAAAGGGTCACTAAGAAGTAGCCATGACTCACTCCATTGAGAATCCATGTGAACTTTGGCATATAAGATTAGCCCACATCAACTACAAGGCATTACCTTATGTAAGCAAAGAAGTCACATGTCTACCAGAACTCAAGGTTGACCATGAAGGTGTGTGCAATGGATGTGCACAAGGAAATAACATCAAGAACCCTTTTCCGGAGAGAGATAGTAAAGTAGAAGGAGTCTTAGAAATCATTTGCTCATATGTGTGTGTCCCAATGCCATAATCCTCCATCAGTGAGTATGTATACTATGTATATTTTATTGATGACTATTCTCGTAAAACCTGAGTTTACTTTTTGAAATCAAAAGATCAAGTGTTCAGTATATTCAAGGAATTCAAAGCCTTAATAGAGAATCTTTTTGAAAGAAAGATCAAAATAATCAGGTCAGATAATGGAGGAGAATACACCTCAAAAGAGTTTGCAAAATTTTTCGAATATGCTGGGATCAAGAGGGAGCTCACCACTCCCTACAATCCTCAACAAAATGGTGTAGTGGAAAGAAAGAACAGAACTGGAAGCAGTGAAGACCATGATCCATGATCAAGATCTTCCAATGCACTTATGGGAAGAAGCAGCAAAAACAACAATATATGTACAAAATAGATTGTCCCATAGTGAACTTGGGTTCAAGACCCCTGAAGAGATGTTATCCAGAAAGAATCCAGAAGTAAGCCATCTCAAAATATTTGGCTGCCCAATATTTGTACATATTCCAAAAGAGAAGAGAACCAAGATGGACCCTTCAGGAAAGAAGGGAATATTTGTTGGATACTGTGAGGTCTCCAAGGCCTTCAAAGTTTATATATCAGGTTACCATCATATTGAGATCAGCAGGGATGTAACCTTTGATGAAGATGAAACACTCAAGAAATAAAGAAGATTCCATCTTGAAGAAGTATATGAAGAGGAACCTGTAGCTCCCAGAGTTGNGCATGTGGACGAAAGTACTTGGCTAAAAGTACATCATTTATATTACTTGTTTAGCATACACTTTGGTACATGACAAATGGGATGATATAGTTGAGTCACTTGTTTGATTGAGATACATGATTGTGGCACTTGGTTCATGGTGGAGGCATATCATGAGTGATATGACACTTGTTTGTGGCACATAGTTGGCATGTTGGTAGAGGCATATGGTTAGTACATTCCAATGATGATATCTTATGACATATTATATGGTATTGATGTACATGGATGTTGTGCATGGTAGGCACACAATTGTTGAAATATTGTAACTGCAAAGAGTATTCTATTTATTATTGATGTATTATTCATTAGATCAATCCCCTTTTATGGATTGATCATGTTGGGCATTGTAAATGACCAAATCCCCTTTTACGGATTGGTCAAACCCTAATTGTAATATGAAAATTGAGAAGTAGGCCCCCAGGAAAATTAAAGTGGTTCTAACCACCCAAAAAGACAAGTCACCCTTGTCAGTGAAGAGACACCTCCTTTCAGTGCCTGCCAATTTGTATAAATAATGGAAGCCAACCACTCATTTGTTCACTCACTCATTCGATCATACAGAGTGCAATTTTGGTAGCTGTAGTTAGAGAAGAAGGAAGAGAGAGAGGTGCATTACTTGGGAGAGGATATTCTCTAATGTTTGGTTTATTATCTTGGCATTGTATTGGATATCTATATTAAGGAAGTTTTTGTTGGGTTTTCTTCCCCATGAGGGTTTCCCAAGATAAATGCTACGTATCTTGTGATTGTGTTTATCTCAGTGATCCTATCTATGTTATGGTTATCTAGTAAATTGAAAAGAAACCTAATAATATATTAAACTCTAACATGCTATCAGAGCTAAGATGAAGAGAGAATATTTCACAGGAAAAAGAAAAATGTCATTGTTGTCATACAAGAAAATTAGGGATTTTTATTAAAGATGAATTCCAGCCCAAAAGCCATCTAGAAAAGTGTGCCCTAGCCCAAGGAACTCTTTGGCACCTTCAGTGCACCTTTTCAGTGGATAGAACTCCCATAAAGTGAAACCCTAGTTTTCACCAGTATTAGAAGTACCAGAAAACCAGAAGTACCAAAAAAACAGAAGTACCAGAAAACCAGAAGCACCAATCCAGAAACCCGTTGGTCAAATTTGAAGAGGAAAATTTTGGATTTTATGAAATATAACCACACTAGGCTACTTGCCTCAGCCAAGTGCACCTCCTCATAAGTTCAAAATTCAATTCTGAGCATTTTCATTTTTTGGTCATTTTCCTAGCTCCAGGTAAAAGATGTATGCAAGCACTAAGCTTGTTGACAAGCTAAAAGGTGTGGAAAACTTATGTTCTGGGAAGTATATTATTGGACTCATTCTTGAAGAGAATGACCTAGCAAGATTCATTAAAGAGAATGTACAAGAACCTGTCAATGTTGCAGCTAAAGCACAACACCAAAAGGACACAGTTGGGGCCAAAAGAATCATTGCAGATTCTATCAAAGATCACTCGATTCCTCAAGTGGCTTCAAAGAAGACTCCAAAATAAATTTTTGATGCCCAAACTAGATTATATGAAGGAAATAACATCAATCGAAATATGAATTTAATAACTCAACTCAAGAATACAAAAATGCAGAAAGGAGAAACAATCCAGGAATATTTCTCTAGAATATCTCAATTCAAAGAACAGCTAGAAGCAATTGAAGATACTATATATGAAGACGAAATTATAATGACAGCCCTTAATGGTATCACAAGACCTTGGTATGCATTCATCCAAACTATTTGTGCCAGAAAAGACAAACTACAATTTGATAGTCTTTGGGAAGAATGTGTTCAAGAAGAAGCAAGAGTAGCTAACCGAGAAGCTTTGCTATCAAGAGATGAGATCAAACCATAGATACTCATACTAAAGGAGGAAGAAATAATTCTTACTTCTATAAAGAAACTCACAAAGAGTCTCACCCCCAAAACAAATTCATACATAAAGAATCTCAACCAAGGAGATCCCAAAAGTTTCAGAAATGACAAAGAAGAGAAAAATATTTATCATCCTACCAATGTTACCATTGTGACAAAATGGGACATATTTCTAAAAATTGTCCAGCTAAATGAGAAGAATACAAGAAGAGAAACAAGAGGCACCATGCCCATGCAATTGAAGATGAAGAGCCACCCACAAAGATGATAAAAGAACAGATTGAAGACTGTGTCTTAATCTTTGCCCTCTCAGGATCAGTATCACCTAGTGAGGACACTTGGCTCATTGATAGTGGTGCTTCCAAGAACATGACAAGTCAAAGGGAAATTCTCTCTTTCCTTTCAGAAAATAAGTTTCCTCATAAAGTTACACTTGGATATGATTATCAATACCCTATCAAGGGAGTAGGAGAATCAAATTACAAGCTTGATTTAGGGACCCCAATGAAGATGAAGGATATACTATATGTACCAGTTTTGACAAACAATTTACTCTCCATCTCATCGTTAGAAAAGAAAGTATTCAAATTTGCCTTCATAGATGGAGAAGTCCTTATGTGGGCCAAAGGAAAAACCATGGAAGAAGCAATTGTTATTGGAAAAGAAGAAGGTGGCTTGTATAAGCTAAAGGGTCACTTATAAGTAGCCATGACCCATTCCATTGAGAATCCATGTGAACTTTGGCATAGAAGATTAGCCCACATCAACTACAAGGCATTACCTTATGTAAGAAAAGAAGTCACATGTCTACCAGAACTCAAGGTTGACCATGAAGGTGTGTTCAATGGATGTGCACAAGGAAATAACATCAAGAACCCTTTTCCGGAGAGAGATAGTAAAGTAGAAGGAGTCCTAGAGATCATTCGCTCAAATGTGTGTGTCCCAATGCCATAATCCTCCATCAGTGGGTATGTATACTATGTATATTTTATTGATGACCATTCTCATAAAACCTAAGTTTACTTTTTGAAATCAAAAGATGAAGTGTTCAGTATATTCAAGGAATTCAAAGCCTTAATAGAGAATCTTTTTGAAAGAAAGATCAAAATAATCAGGTCAGATAATGGAGGAGAATACACCTCAAAAGAGTTTGCAAAATTTTTCGAATATGCTGGGATCAAGAGGGAGCTCACCACTCCCTACAATCCTCAACAAAATGGTGTAGTGGAAAGAAAGAACAGAACTGGAAGCAGTGAAGACCATGATCCATGATCAAGATCTTCCAATGCACTTATGGGAAGAAGCAGCAAAAACAACAATATATGTACAAAATAGATTGTCCCATAGTGAACTTGGGTTCAAGACCCCTGAAGAGATGTTATCCAGAAAGAATCCAGAAGTAAGCCATCTCAAAATATTTGGCTGCCCAATATTTGTACATATTCCAAAAGAGAAGAGAACCAAGATGGACCCTTCAGGAAAGAAGGGAATATTTGTTGGATACTGTGAGGTCTCCAAGGCCTTCAAAGTTTATATATCAGGTTACCATCATATTGAGATCAGCAGGGATGTAACCTTTGATGAAGATGAAACACTCAAGAAATAAAGAAGATTCCATCTTGAAGAAGTATATGAAGAGGAACCTGTAGCTCCCAGAGTTGAAGAACCAGTGAGGGAAGTCATAGCTTCCCCTAATGAGGAGATTATAGAAGACCATGACATAATAGAATCTCAAGAACCTCCCTAGATGATGATCTCTGACAAGAGAAATCTAGCCTAGGCAAGGGAACTTATTCAAAATGGAGAGAAGTATGGTGTCCCCAAAGGAGCCATGAGACAAGTGAAGAAACCTAAGCCATTCTCCAGTTATATGGATTTGATGTGTGATATCTTAGAGAAGGAGCCTACCTACTTTGAAGAAGCCATTCAGAAGAAAGAATGGGCAGATATCATGAAAGAATAATATCAATCCATCATAAAGAATGATGTATGGGAAATAGTTCCCAGACCGAAGAGCAAGGATGTAGTATCTTCCAAACGACTTTTCAAAATAAAACATGTTGTTGATGGAAGTATTGAGAAATATAGAGCAAGGTTTGTTGCTCATGGATTTTCTCAAAAGGAAGGCATTGACTATGAAGAAACATGTGCTCTTGTATCCAGATACACTTCAATCAAAACCATAATAGCCCTTGCAGCTAGGATGAAGTGGAAGTTACACTAGATGGATGTGAAAACAACCTTCTTGAATGGTGTCGTTGAAGAAGAAGTGTATATATAACAACCTCAAGGATTTGAAGTTGAATACAAGAAGACTCATGTATGCAAATTGAAAAGTACTATGTATGGATTGAAGCAAGATCCTAGAGCTTGGTATGGAAGGATTGACAGTTTTCTAACGAGCTTGAGCTTTACAAAGAGTAAAGTTGATTCCAACCTTTACTTCAAGGTTATGAATGATGAGCTTGTTATATTTCTGATGTATTTGGATGACGTGTTCTTAACTCGAGAATAAAATCTCATCATTGAATGTAAGAAGAAGATCATTGCATAATTTCAGATGAAAGACCTTAGCCTAATTGTTAAGCTCCTGAATAGATATACAAATATAATCACCACAAATACTGAATACACAATAGATCCACAAAGCAAGATAGAAGAAACCACACAATATTATTATCAAATCCTTGAGGTAGGGCAACACCATACAATGGATCCTATTATGGAAGGGATCCTCTCTTGTTCACTTGCCTCTTCGAGGGGGCTTCCTCCTAATGATCTCTAGCTCCAAATACAATACTTCTCTTCATGTCTCATTACATTGCTTGAACCCTTTTATATAGTTCTACCATCACCTAAGAATATTCTAGAGGAGAAATCTTCTAGAAGTAGAACCTTCTAAGAAGTCCTCTTACATTTATTATATCTAATTAC
>JZKD02S0475349.1:0-17228 GCA_000966675.3 Picea glauca
TATATATATATATATATAATCTTGATTATGAGCAAGTTGTATCAACGAAATTATTTGTATGTATCTCCTAGTAGTACATGTATCTCTCATCTCTAGTCCAGTGGGTCAGCTTGAATGGTTGAGTGTCATGAATTACAAGCGGGGATCTCGGGGTTAAGTTCCTAAATTGACTATCGTTGTAATATACTTGATATTGTGAGCCTCACTTAATGTCCCTATTGATCTAATATAAAATCTACGTCATTCATTTTACACTGAGCACCATCCTCACAATAAAAAGAAATACTAAAAAAATTTCAAAAATCTACATTCTAAGAAAAAATATATCTTTCACCACTATACAATTTTTTTATAAAATAATATTAATTACAATGTTTATATTTATTCAATAAATAAAAATAATATATCAACAACAAATGGATCCACCTTTCTCTATACAAAAATTCACTAAAGAAATTCCTTTTATTTAAAAAAAAATCATAAAAGACTACAAAGGAACATCACTTTTGGTTTTTATTTAAAAAAAAAAAAACAAATAAATAATATAACAACATTAATACTCTCGCCTTTTGCTTCTTCCCTTGTGAAATCTCTTGGAATAGTTGGTGAGCTTTTTGTAAATTTTACATTTTAGTAAATACAACGAAGCAAAGGTAACAATTAAGATAAAATTTTATTATGATAATGACTTTGACTTTAAACATAAGATAAAATATTGTTACCATAATGATTTGAGTTTAAATATTAAAATAAAATATTATTATGATAATGAATTGAGTTTAACTTTTAAGTAAGAATATTTAAAATAATTTATTTTATATGTAAAGTGATTGAGTCAATGATATTTTAAGGTAGGGGAAATTTGAATTCATATTTTTGAAGAGTTAGAATATTCACCACACAATAAAAACAAAAAGGTGTTATCTAATTGTTTTATGAAATGGTTTTTTTTGTTGGAATTCGACGATATAAATTTGCATTAAATTATTTTTTTTGTTGTTTAAAATTCATTTTTGAATGCAAAAATCGATTTAACCTACTGAAAAATCCTTTGGGCACTCAGATTATACAAAAATAATCACTCAAACCTGTGAATCTAACAATTTATCGCCATATTTTGGGTAAATGTCCCAGGAAAATATCGTTAGAAAAGAGTCATTGTGTAGAACGTTTAGACTACGACAAACAAAAATAAATAAGAAAAGTTATTATGTATTGGGTATTAAAAATATGCTTATCAAAGAAAATGAAAGTGGCAAAAAAAAATATGTTTATCAAATAAAATGAAAGTTTGCAAATAAAAGTATTAAAAATGTGGATACAATTTAAATGTTGCAAGTTAACTATATTAATACTTTTGGGAAGGGTAAGCTACAACTATGGTTTGAGTTGTAATTCCCCTTTCGTTGTTGTTACGATTCGTCCAACTGATTCCTATGGTGTATTGATTCCCATGAGATCCCCAAACCCATAAAGAATCTCCCCATGGTGTCTTGAATATGGTTGGGTTTATTCCTGTGTAATCATTGTCTTTGGCCTAGTCAAATCTAAATGTGAAATCATTCATGGATGCCCTAAAGCCTAACGTAAGTTAGAGAGGCCTTGGCTTCCACACAATATCCTCTCAAACACATCTACATGGTTAAGGAAGCTCCCTACCCTTCTATCTAGGTCGACCCAATCTAACAACTTAGAATAATTGATAGGTTTAATGGTCTCTAGCTGAAGCTAATAAACCTACATCAATGGATTTCTCTAACTTGGAAATCATATATTTAGCACAAGGTGTTTATTTATCTATGCATCAAAGGATTTTTCATTTTGGAGTTTGACCTGGCAATAGATAGTCTAGACCTCATTCTCAACTTAGGCCTATGGTACCAAGGTAGGGAAGGTATGCGCACAAAGCTATGGTTCCCAACTTTTGACCCATTTTTGGATACCCTCTCCACTATCCCTATCTAGGTAAAATAACTCCCTAATCTCCCTCTTTAGTGTTGGACCTTTCAATCTTTGTGAGAGATAGGAAATATCATTGGAAAATTACACTTCCAAAGCATAGAGATGGAGCAAAGGCATATCACCACATACGCATACATTTTCTAGTTAAGATCAATATGGTTGCTAAGGACTATTTCTAGTCATATCTTCTTTACTATGAGCAAGTTCCTTTCCATTGTCATGCTTGTTTTGGAACCACTCATGTTGTAGTTCATCGTCCCACCATCAAATACTACCACCTCTCAAGGTGATCTTAGAAACAATCTACTTGGCAGTGAAGAGCAACAAAGGAGCACTGCTTAATAAGCAAGGAACCTCAAGGGATAGATCCATTGAAAGTAGCTTCATCCCAGGGAAAAGATCCATCGATAGTAAAAAAAAACATCTAGAAGGTCCAACAAAGAAGAATAAGAAAACCTCATAAGGAGGCTCACCAATTATAGAAAACCCTCAAGTAAGGACAAAAAATAATACAGAAGATAAAGATGTGCAACAACCTTTGGGATCTATTGATATGCCAGAAAATAAGTTATCAATCCCTCCAACCACCCAACCTCAAAGACAATTGAGGCCCAAAATGTCAGAGGTCAAAGCAAATGGGCAAAAGAGGCAAAGGAAGAGGATCAAGCTAGGAGAACCATGGCACAAAAATAAGAGAATATGATGGAAGAGGAGCCATGCAAAAGTGACATCAAAGCAAAGTGGAAGGAAACATGCCATGAATGAAAGGATTAGTCACGACCTACCAAGAAAACTAGGAAGAATGGATATATATTACAAAGAAGATATCGCACAAACCCATGTCGTGAACTTCGACATATATGACCAAACACTGCCATAGAAATATGTTGTAATATGTATTACTTTTGATGATTTCTATACAAACAAATTGTAAGAATTTATTCGTGTAATACATGTAATGAAATAAATCAAAGAAGAAAGAGAAACTCGCTACCTGGAAGATCCCTCATCTGCCAACGAATGGGAGATTGACTGAAATAGATGAAGTAATCCTTGAAATTTTGTATCATTTTGTGGTACGGGTCAAGCCACCATTTTTTATTGTCAGTGATAACCATGACACTAGTAAAAAAAATGAGAATGACAAACTCGTTGTATTAAAATAAAATAATTTTATGTTTTTTAAAAATGTTAAGATGGTCTTTATCATTCCCTAAAACCATATGGAACAAATAAAATGAATTAGACTAAATATTCTTCAAAATGTCATATTTCTATATTTGAATATGGTAGAGATAAAAATACGAAAATCATTATATTTTTCATATGTAAAAATATCTTAAACAAAATAAAATCTTAATTTATATTATTAAAAATAAAATCTCTTAAATGAGAATATCATTCATTTTCAACCTCGTTTATATCACAATTTACAGTTTAGCTAGTTTAGCTAATTTCAAAGTATATTATTTTAGATTAGTTGAACCACCCATAACACTATAAAAATTAAACTTATAAAAATGAACTTACATGTAAAAGTCCAAAAAAAAAATTGACAAATTGACCTTAAGATGATTTTGCTCTTTGTTTGTTAAAATGTACATCAACCTAATGTTTAATTTTTATCGAATTAGATCTATAGTAAGTGGTTGTGATGGGAAATGCCACGTACGTTAATAACACAAGTTAAAAACCCAATAGAATTAGAACCCTAGGTTAAAAATCGTCTATCACAAATCACAAGATAAGATGTGATACCCTCACATCACTATTTCATTTATTTTATAATAAGAAAAGAACAACGGCAAAGGAATATTCTTTAATTTAAAGTGTTACACTTCGGATTTTTATGGGGATGTGTAAATGTGAAGTTTCTTGGAAAAAAATTGCAAAGTTTGTTTTTTATTTTTAATTTCACTAATATTAGAGAATAAAAGCTTGCATTGAAAAGTGCTACTTTTAAGATAATCTTTCAATTTGATTGACTACACATCTTTTGATTTGATTTACTACACATCTTTTGAAGAGTTTCTTTTAATTTGATTTACTACACATCTTTGAAGAGCTTCATTATATTTTTGGTCACTTCCTTAGAGAGAGTTTCTTTTAATTTGATTTACTACACATCTTTGAAGAGCTTCATTATATTTTTGGTCACTTCCTTAGAGAGAACAATAGCCTTATTGGGTCTTTGAGTCATCAATGTCTAAAAGAAATTGATCATACTATAAAACCACAATGATTCTCTAGGTTCATGATTTTCATAAAATATATTAATCATAAAATAGTATAAAATTGTTCATAGGGATAAAGTTCTTTGTAGATTTAATAAAAGGATATACACTTTAGAAGAGTACAAAAATAAACCTCTCGCATGGAGGTACCAAGTTATTGTAAATGATAGAAAGCCTTTTTCTTGCCTTGTAGTTCGAGAATTAGGAGGAGAGATTGGAATGAATTTATTATGCTTACCTTTGGAAGAGAATCCTTCACAAATTGTGGATCTACTAGATGCACATCTCATAACCTTCGATCTCACTCAATATAAAGTTGAGTTCAACTCAAGTGCTAGAAAGGAATTCTCACATTAATTGTCAAAGGAACCCATTGCCTCCTCTAGATACTCCTTGGTGAGATGCATTGTGTTGAATGAATCACAAGTTAGATGTGTGACAAAGAAATCTTCGATGGAGGTATAAGAGGTGTACTTGAACAACCCCAGTGAGCCAAACAACATGAATAAATGAACTTGTCCATTTGCCTACACCCTACACACATGACCTATAACTAAACCTTGGACTTCATGGAACAAATCATGAGCGGAAGGAATGCCCACCTCCCAATGCCACGTAGCATAAGGGGTTTAGTTTAACCACATGCACAGACTTCTAGTTATTTGTATTGGTCCTATCAACAAATGAACCAACTAGGGAAAGGACATCATCCTTATCCTTAAAAACCTCAACCTCTACTTTAGAACCATTGTGAACATCATTAGAAATGCCATCAATGCAAATTTGATGGGATGACATAGAATGAATGGTGGCTATGCATTGAGAGAGATCATTATCCACCATTGGAACATGGATTCCATTAATAATGTAATATGATTGTCGATACATGGGAGTGTCAAATACTTTCATCTCCTTTAGATCACTAATCGAAATTCTTTCCATTGCGTGACTCCACGACATCAAGGGAAGATGGAAAAGCCTTTCTTGGGATCTCTTTTTGAGAGTTAGCCCCCACATCCTTCATTCGAGGTAGGATTTACTCCCATTGAACTATCATTGGGTCTCTTCGTCTTATATGCAACAACCCTTCCATAGCAATCATGCAAGATGTGCCAAACTCCATGACAATATCTACACCTAAAAGGAATCTTCTTATACTCAGCCTCCTACACCCATTAATTCTTCCCATATACTAGGATAATTTTATTTGGTAGACCTCCACTTAAATCCATTAAAACCATCATATATGAAACAACTTCCATCCTTAGGGTTTATGAAGCTACAAACTAATAAGAACCCAAAGCATCCTCAATGTCCCTTAAAATTTTGGTATGCCAAAGGTGAAGATGTAGCCCTACTAATTGAGCCCACAATAGTTACCAATCCCTTTGTGCCTTGGATTAATAGAAATGTTCAGTCCAAAGCAAGAGGACCAAGTTCACATCTCCAAACAACCACAAACCCCCTTCAATACCACTTCCCTTTCCTCCACATTTTCAAAAATACAAGAAAGAGAAAAAATCTCTATTGGGAGGGGAGATTTTTTACCTCGTTTATGATCACCTTACCCCAAGTTTCATTGATATCTAGAGGAATATTCAAGGGTGGAGACTTCCTACCATATAAATAATCAATTAGAACTATATTCCTAAACATATCTATGCCCTCTAGAATCCACACATGTCGCAAGGAGATCTTTCACTCACCATTATAGAATCGAATACAATGTTTTTTTCTCCTCTTTGTCATATAATCTTCCCTGGCCATATATTCTTCGTCACCCTAAGCTCTCCTACCGTCATTCACCACCCCCTTTCCACCATAAAAACTTCCCTCCTTATAAACCCTACCTCCCTTATCAACCCTATTGCGCTCGTGCATTATGCTTCTTATCATCTAAATGTGAAGTTATGAACTTAAATTCTACAATAATGTAGTATATTCATAAAATTATAAGATGGTCATATTTATTTACAGGAGATAGATAGATAGATTTATTAAATTGTTCACGAGTTCGAATGATCATATTAAAAAAAAAAAAAAAAAATAGAGTTTTTATTTGTATGTCATTTTCTAAGAGATTTCAGTAAGGCATTATGATAATTAGAGATAGTGGTGTAATGGCAAGACCCAAATCATGGATTTGGTCTACTCAACTAGATATGATCTTGTTCACTCTACATCAAGGGATATTGATCCAGGTGGGTATTGGTGGCCACCCACCTATTACAATTGACTCCTTGTGTCTGTTTTTGTTCAACACGTTCTTTTGTACTGCTTTGAAATTGTGAGTTCTACACTTCTGGGGTTGTCTGAAGCCCCACACATCCTCCAAGTGTATATGGGTGGCCTCTCTCCTAATCCAATTGGCTTATTTTGTATGTTTTCATGTCAGCACATCTTGTTGTACTTCCAGGGCCGTTTTGGGGCCCTAAACGTTGTTTTTTTGGCTCGCCACAATCAAACTGTAGACGAGGTCAAAGTTTGATGGCGAAATGTGTAGTTCTTTGAAAGACCTTTCCAATGGGCTATCATGCGCCTAAAACAGAGGTCGTATGAAAAAGTTACGACCCTTGGAAGTTGAGGTACCAAAGTACACCAACTTACCCATAGGGCCCGCATGACTTTTGGCGTTTCACCTTCTAGGGTTAGGTTTTTTTATGTCTAGGGTTTTGGAATTCATGAGTAATATCAAAAAGGCCTCTGGAGCCTCATTGTAATCCATTCTGCTCAGATAGATGCACGTAACAGCCACATCTCTTCTCATAGATAGCTACCACCATTCGAGCAAGTGTTTCAGTTCTGCAATTTTACAGTTTCAGCCTATTTCATTATTTAATATAAGATATTGTTCACTGGATATTTGTGTTATTCTTCATATCTCTGTGTTTATTGTATTCAGTTTGTTAATCAGTTTGTCCTACTCCTAAATCTGGATCAGTGGTATTAGAGCGGTCTGCTCTTCATTTATTTTTCTCCGTGCATGTCCCCGACAAGATCTGGGTACAAGAAGTTGGGACTCGAACCAATCGAGCCATTACAATATCGGTCACGTCGAGCTCGAAAACAACCCATGGGGGATGAAAAGAAATATGATGGAGCAGGAGAGATCCTATTAAAATGTTGCTCGAGGAAGCCCTCGCGCGACAAAGGAACAAAATGATGAACAACTTCGTGCAGATCCTTCGATGATTGCCCACATGAGAAGCATCTTCATCAAGCGGCCATGCAACCCCCTTCAAGGTACAAGTAAATTTTGATATTCCATTATTTGAAGGACTGATAGATGTGGATGTTATAGATAAATGGTTGAATCTGATCGAAGGATATTTTTCTGTCCACAATTTTTACGATAGGGAAAATATCACTTTTGCACTCCTCAAGGTCGTTCCCCATGTTAAAGACCGGTGGGATACTTACTTTGAGCAAAGGGCCATGGAGGAATCTACAATGTTTGTGGTATCCCCTACATGGAATTCCTTCCGGGACGCCATTAAAGAACAATACTACCCTGTTGGAAGCTACGAGGACTAGTACACCAGATGGACCACCCTACGTTAAGAAAGGGACCAGACAATACTAGATTTCACCAATATTTTCCATACCCTATGCACCAAATTGGATATCAAAGACTCTGAGTGTCATTTGGTGCTCAAATACCGTGGTTGTTTGCATAGATACATTCAAATATAAATGGAGTTCTTGGACATTGCCTCATTGGGCACGACTTATAGATACGTTGTCAAGATCGAGTAGAAATTTAAGCAAAAACGGTGAGAGTTTGGATCTGCAAACCCCTCACAACCGAAGTAGGGCAAAGCCAGCCCCAACCCACACAACAAGGGACCAAGTCGATATGGCCACCCTCAAGACAACCAGTCCAAGCCACAACACAAGAAGGGCAATGAGGAGACAAAGAAGGACACGAGAAAATGGTGTGAGTACCATAAAATTCCTTGGCACAACACCGAAGAATGTTGCTCCAAGCAGTCCCTCGTGGTCGAGCTGAAGGCTTCCAAGTCAGAGGTCGATTCGGATTCCGAGTCAAATCCTGAAGGAGGGAAGTAGATTATCAATGTTGAACCTAGTGCCATTGTCGCTACCACCAAAGTCCGGCCAAGCGAACCAGAGGAACCAGAGGAAAGCAAACACCTCTTTCACTGACAGATGTAGGTCAAGAGGGCTCTGATTCACTTCATTGTCGACAGTGGTAGTCAGAAGAACCTGATTTCAGCAGAGATCGTCAAGTGGTTGGACCTGCCAACGACACCGCACCCGCAACCCTACACCATTGGCTGGCTTCGCCAAGGAAGAGAACTTCATGTCGGTCAACAATGTCGTCTGCCCTACGACATCGAGCCTTTCAAAGATGAGGTACTATGTGATATTGCTCCCCTTGAAGTTTGTGATGTTCTTTTAGGACAACCATATTTGTGGAAGCGTCATGTTGTGTATGAGTCTAGACCTCGCAGTGTTATTATTACTTTGGGTAGACAATTGTAGAGGATCCCAGAGGTAGCATCACCTACTGCTATTTCTTTAATCTCTGTTAAGCAATGCAGTAAGGTCATTTCACAGACCGGGAAGTTCATCTTCTTTGTGATTCGTGCTCACAGTAAGCAGAAGGTCGCCGCCACATCTGTGGTCTCTACACAGTGCCTCTCTTTGCAGCAGAAGCAAGTGAATGATATCGTGGAAGAATACATAGACATATTCACCTCACCTATAGGGGTACCGACACACTGCCAAGTCAAGCATCCAATTGATTTGACCCCCGGTGCGCCTCTACCTAATGGACCAGTCTATCAATGCTCGCTGATGGAGAATGACGAAAACAAGCATCAGATCCAAGAGCTTCTGCAAAAGGGGCACATCAGGCCCAACTCCTCCCCTTGCGGAAGCCTGATTGTTCTGGTGTAGAAGAAGGATGAGACTTGGCGACTCTGCATTGATTACAAAGCCTTAAAAAAAATCACAGTCAGGAACCGCTATCCCATTCCCAGGATTGATGACCTTCTTGACCAACTCAAAGGGGGGAAATTCTTCAGCGAGATTGACCTAAAATCTGGGTACCACAAGGTTCCTATCAAACCAACTGATGTATGGAAGACATCCTTCAAGTCTAAAAAAGGTCTCTACGAATGGCTAGTCATGTCCTTTGGCTTAACAAATGCACTAGCCACTTTCATGAGGTTGATGGATGATGTATTGAGACCCTTCACCAACTCCTTTGTGGTAGTATATTTGGATGGCATCCTCATCTTCAGCAGAACGTGGGAGGAGCACATGCGGCATATTCAACAGGTTTTGAGCACTCTACAACAGCACAAGATTTATGCCAACTTGGAAAAATGCTCTTTTGGCATAAACAAGGTCCAATACTTGGGCTACATTGTTGATGAGCAAGGGGTACATGTTGATCTAACTAAGATCCAAGTCATCTGTGACTGGCCATCCTCGACCACACTGACTGAGCTTCAGATCTTTTTGGGACTAGCCAACTTCTACCGACGATTCGTGTTGGGATTCTCCCATATTGCATGGGCCCTCAGCCAGGTGACCAAGGGCGGTGGTATGGACAAGCTCGTATGGGGGAAGGAGCAACAACGAGCATTCGATGATCTGAAGCATCGCTTGTGCTTAGCTCCAGTACTCTCCTTGCCTGATCTGCAACAACCATTTGAGAATGAGATTGATGCATCTGATTATGCTGTGGGCGTTGTTCTCACTCAACACGGGCATCCGGTGGCATACCATAGTGAGACACTCTTCGATACGGTCCGTAAATACCCCACCTATGACAAGGAAATGTATTCCATTGTACAAGCCTGTCATCAATGGAAACATTACATTATGGGGAAAGAGACGATCATACACACTAATCACAAGCCTCTGCAGTTCATACAGACACAAGGGAAATTGCAAAACAACTGCCATCAAAAGTGGTCCACCTACCTGTAGTAGTTCCATCTCAACATCAAGTATAAGACATGTATCTCCAATCATGTCGTTGACTGCCTCATTCCTCCTCCTGTGGCTGCACTCACCAATGTGCTCCATTCCTGTGGACATGAAGCATCTGAGTGGCCCTAACTTTATCAACAAGATACAGACTTCGCCACCACCTATCAACTCTTGGGTATAGGCACAACTGTCACTGATTTTCACATATAGGACAGACTCTTATGCCACCTGATCCATCTCTGTGTTCCTACAAGTGAGTGTGCAAAGCTGATTTGGGAAGCTCACTACAGTCGGGTGGCAGGACATTTTGGCATGGAGAAAATTGTGGTTGTTCTTCAGAAACATTTTTATTCGCCAAAACTTCAACAGGACGTTAGCAAGTATATTAGATCTTGCACTGCTTGTGTCATTACCAAGCTAGCCATCAAGAAGCAAGGCTTATACACCCCTCTTCCTATTCCCGAGAAGCCTTGGGAATCCATCTCAATGAATTACATGTCTAGCTTGTCGTCCACCAAGCAAGGAAATTATTGTGTGTTTTTGGTCGTTGATCGGTTTTCGAAGATGGCCATCCTCACATCCTGTAAGAAGAATTTTAGAGTGACAGATATTGCTAATCTCTTCTTCGAACGAGTGTGGGTCCACTTTGGGATACCACAGACCATCATCTCCGACCGAGACAACAGGTTCCTCAACACCTTTTGGTCAAGTCTCTGGTCTCTGTTGGACACCAAGCTCACAGAATCCACTGCTTTCCACCCCCAAACCGATGGCCAAACAGAGGTTGTCAATCAGATGGTTGTGCACATCCTGCGCATGTACAATTCTAATCATCCACGTACATGGGACAAGAGTCTCCCATATGTCCAACACAATTACAACAAGGTTCTCCATAGTTCCATTGGCCATAGCCCATTCCAGGTGGGTCTGGGATTCAAACCCTTGGGACCCATCGATGTTGCACTTCCTCTTGCCATCACACAGACATAGTCTTCCCCTGATCAGTTTGCAATCAACAAAGCCACCAGATTCATTGAGCGGATTCATCACATCTGCCAATGGGTCTAAGAGATTTTGCATAAATCCAATGCTAAGTACAAGCAACGCCATGGTCAACACATGGTACCACACCAGTTTCAAGTTGGAGACAAAGTCTGGTTACATTTTCACAAGGAGCGTCTCATCGGGCCCCATCGGAAGCTTCGCCCACTTCATTATGGTCCTTACACTATCACCAAGGTTGTGGGTAGCAATGCTTTTGAGCTCAACACTCCACCCTTCCTTGGTCTGCATCCAATATTCAATGTGGACCTCCTTTGACCATATTTTCCCCCATTATTGAACACCTTCGAGATCGCAGAACAACTGACACCAACAAAGCTCAACCCTGACTGCATGGAACAAGCATCCACTGATCAGATAGTGGACACATAGGTCAAGGGCACGCATCAGCAACGGATCCAACTTTATCGAGTTGTCAAGGCAGGGCAACTCCTACACCAAGGCAAGTGTCTCACCCGAGGCCAAATCTAGCAGAAGTTTCCTCACCTAATAGAGGAACTCAACGCAATGGATACCATTGCTTCCTAAGGGGGCAGGATTGATCTAGGTGGATATTAGTGGCCACCCACCTATTCCAACTATCTCCTTGTGTCCATTTTTGTTCAACACGTTCTTTTATATTGCTTTGTAATTGTGAGTTCTACACTTTTGGGGATGTCTAAAGCCCCACACATCCTCCAGGTGGATACGGGTGGCCTCTCGCCTAATCCAACTGGCTTATTTTGTATGTTTTCATGCCAACACATCTTGTTGTACTTCCAGGGTTGTTTTGGGGCCCTAAATGTTGTTTTTTTTGGCTCGCCATAGTCAAACTATAGATGGAGTTAGAGTTTGACGGCGGAATGTGTAGCTCTCTGAAATACCTTTCCAACAGGCTATCACGCACCTAAAATGAAGGTCGTATGCAAAAGTTATGACCCTTGGAAGTTGAGGCACCAAATTACACCAACTTACCCATAGGGCCCACATGACTTTTGGCGTTTCACCTTCTAGGGTTAGGTTTTTGGATGTCTAGGGTTTTGGCATTCATGAGTAATATCAAAAAGGCCTTTAGAGCCTCATTGTAATACATTATGCTCAAACGAATGCGCGTAGCAGCCACACCTCTTCTCAGAGATAACTACCACCATTCGAGCAAGTGTCTCAGTTCTGCAGTTTTACAGTTTCAGTCTACTTCATTATTTAATAGAAGATATTGTTCACTGGATATTTGTGTTATTCTTCGTATCTATGTGTTTATTGTATTCAGTCTGTTAATCAGTTTGTTTCGCTCCTAAATCCAGATCAGATATGCATGTATTGTGTCATCTTGGAATAACTTTTACAACTATAAAATCTCCTCCTCTACTTTCCACTATTTTCTTTTGGCCCGCATCATTTTCTCATCCAACCTTGTTGTGCCTCTCACTAGATCCTCTTGAAATGTTTTTTCTCAATGTTTGATATGCAAATTAGAGCTCTCCTTGATTTATGAGTTTATCATTAAATGGGATAAAGTGTTGCTCAATTTCTACCTCCCAATTTCCACTAACTCGGCATAGCCTTTCCTCCCATAAATCATTGGATTGTTCCCATATTTGGTTCTCACGCCATGGGATGTTAATTTTCAATTATTTTTAAACTTTGATCTCCTCATGTCCATTGGTGTTGTCTATGTAGTAGTGTTGTTTTATGTTGGCATGTTTTCTTCATTTCCCTTTCAATAGCATTCTAGTAAGGATTTGTTAGACACTTGTTTCCTTTATATCCCACTTTTCAAACCATTTATGCACTATTAGTTACATATTTTCTTCCTATTTTTTTAGTTATTTTGATCTAATATTTTATTGATTTTAATTGAAATCTTGACACTACCCATATTACTATTTTTTGGTCCAAGAAACCTTACACTACACACTTACTTTGAAAGACCTAAGGGGGAGGGAGCAAGATCAATGTTAGTGGACTTATGAAATCGATGTTTGAGTAAAAAATACTCTACCCACATTAAATTATAAATGAAGAACACATAAGTATATGTTGAAGTTGTCCATGGTTTCTTCATTTCCCCTTTTTGTAACATTCATGTACATGATGTTTCAATGTTTTTTTATTTGTTAAACACCTTTTTTCCTTTATATCCCATTCTTCAAACCATTTCTACATTTCAAATCTAAGGCTTTTGCAATCAATATCATTCTTTGAAAGGTTTTTGAGAATCGTTGCAATCATTTTTATTTTCGACGTTTCAGACCAAAAACAATTGTGGTCCATCATCGGGAAAGAATGAATTTGTGAAGATAAATTGTGTTTTAGATTCTTATTAATATGAAAATAACCCTAAAATGATAAATAATTATAACATAAAATAATAAGGCCACTTTCATTTCCATAAATTAATTATATCATTTACCTGATTATTCTCGAAAGAATTTTTTTAAATAAAATTTAGTTAAAATAATAATTTTTATTCTAAGTTAACTAGTCAGGCGCACACGCTGACATGTGGTGGCATGCCAATGTATGCTAACACATGGTGGCATGCCAACGCAACCCCTCACCCGACACACAAGGCTAGTCGAGGGTTTTGAACCAATGACTTCACATAACGTAGTGCCTTAACAATACATTCCATCACCGATTGTTCTACACCTCGTGGGCTATCTATATTAATAATTCAAACTTTATCTATTAATTATATTTTAATATAGATAATTCAAACTTTATCTATTAACTATATTTTAATATAGTTTTTTTAGAGATACTATCATTCTTATTGAAATATCTTTTAAATTAATTTTATATGTTGTAATACATATAATGATTATCCCCGGATGGGGTGCCACCTGGAGAGCATGCGAACAATCATGTTGTCATGGACTGTCGCCACCCTCCTCCTTTTATCCCTCCTGATGTTGATCTTTAATGCAGATGAGATGGGTGGGTGTTTTGACCGTATCAGGAAGTTATTGTGCAGGTTTGGCATGGTGTTGGTTTCCATTGACACTTCTACTTGGACGTTGAGTGTCGTCAATTCAAGATCTATGGCATTTACCATGGTCAGAACCAGAATAATTGCAGTGTTTATGATCGTTGAGAGCTCCTTTCATCCCATTTTGATTTTGTTAACAACTCTTTTGCCTGTCACAAAGTCGCTTATGGCTTCCTATACTCTGGCTTCATTTCCTCCTCTGTTTGATCTCCTCTGCATCCTTGCTGCCACCATGCCACGAGAGCGAGGCAAGCCAAAACGTGGCCCAACCTACTAGAGCTTCTTAGCCAGACGCACTTGCCCTGCTCTCTTAGTTGCTTCATCTCATCACCCTGCTCTGCCTACAATCGTGTCTCCCTCCACAACTCATAATTGGGACGAAAATGATTGGAGCCCGGTCTTCGTGAAGGGGGAATTCCCTCTGGCTCCGCCCCAGCCTATTATTGACTCCATGACGATCAACCCTGTGAATGCCTAGAACCTTTGAGCCCCTTCCATTCAAGTGGATGATGTGGATGACAACTCTTCGACTCAGAAGCCAGGGGAGTATTGGGGTTGCCCTGTTCTAGAAGAAGTGGCTCCCATGTTAGTTGAAGAAGAGGTTCTAGAAAACGTCGGTCTAAATACATTAGTTACACAGTCCGAGGAAGCAGTACCTAAGTTGATTCCACAACAGGGCTTCTCGAAGGAGCAATTGCATCTCATATTTGAATTGCGTAGGGACGTTGCAGACTAGCTTCACCGCCAGGAAATCCTCAGTCGTCGATTGGATATGTTCTTCGACTCTTTCTCAAGCGAGCCTGTGAAAAGAAGAAGCTCAACCTACTATCAGCGTTTTGCCTTTGCTCCAACTCCGCCTCACTTTCCGCTAGATGATGGTGGTCAAGGTGCATACGCTGTATGACACTCTCCGGTTTATTTTTCATTTTGTTAAATGTTAGAAAACAACACAATTTTGGCTTCAGGCCACCATGTTTATCATGTCTCTTTTGTTTATCTTAGTTATAGCAATTAATATGGTTATGGACATCTTTTCAAGGTATGGTTCTAGTTTGTTCTCTTAACCTTTGAAGTAATACAATTTTTACTTAAAAAAATAAATACATAAAAATTAAAAATTAATTACTCATAATTTATTTATTTTAATTTATTTATTTTAATTATTTTTGTTAATATAAAATTGCAATGAAATGTTGAAGTGGATGACTTCCTTGTAAAAAGCTACTTATCATTAACTTTAAAAGTATTTTTATAGAATTCAAATTAAAATGAAATCCGACTTTCTCACAATAACGTGCTTCTCTATTAAATTTGGAATTAATCTCCCTTAACGAAGGGAATTGATGCCCATGTGCTATATTCTCTCTTCGCGTTCAAGTTGGAATCCAAAATTTCTCACTTAACCTCAATTTCTACTTGACAACCCATCTTACGTGACCGTTATCAGAAAATTCGAATTCGAATTCGAATTTCTCTCACTTTATCGAGTTCGAATTCTGTTTTGAGTACGATGGTGTTCTTTAATAAAGTTCAAAAAATCTGATCAGTTTCAATGCTGTAATTCTTATCGAGTTCGAAATCTGCTCTAGTATGATGGAGCTCTGTTATAAAGTTAGAAAATTTTGATATACAAAAGAATCTGATTAGATTCAATACCATCATCCCTTACATTCTGTATAACTATGCCCATTGCCATGGATTCTAATTTCAGGTAACATTCTCTCTTTGCATGTGGCTATGAGGAGTTAATATCTCTTTCATGCATTGTTGGAGGCTGGTGGGGGGAGTTAATGTCACATTAGGGTTTGAAGTTGATGGGTTTTGTTTTTTTGTGCTTCGATTCCATGTTTTCGTGGTATGCTCATTTGTTGTTAGTGTGTTGGTGGTTGTGGGTGTTGGACCCTTCACTTTGATGCAAAAGTGTAGAAGAGCTATCTTGTTATGCACTTCTACTATTACTAAAAAGTACATTGGAGGGATTCACCTAGGTTGTGGTACTACAGTGTTTTCTATTGTTACTAAAATGTTCATGAAAGAGATTGACATTGTTTGTGGTGTTAGGTAGTTGAGAAAGTTCGCGACATTGGATGTCTTGTTCCCTTGTGCCACAATTCCATCATGTCGTGGTATGCTCCTCGGATATTAGCAAGTTGCTAGTTGCGGGTGTTGGCCTTTATTCTAGTGTCAAAGTGTTTTTGATGTTGAGGGGCTAGTGCAAGAGGCTATTGCCATGCCTTTTATTGAATGTTTCTTTATCCTTCCATGTCTTGCTATGTATTTCTACTATTAGCAGATTGTTCATTGGATGGATTGACCCAGGTTATGGTGTTGCACTCTTGATGAGATCAGGAAAATTGGTGTTTTTTCTTCTCTATGCGATCCTTGTTCAATTGTGGCTTCGTCCTAGCTTCGTGTGTACATGTTATTTAACTTGGCCATGTCGATCATGGGAATATTGTTCTAGTTTACAATGTGGCTATCATGTTAATGGGTTTTGGATCTTCGAGATAGCTTAGGCGATCACAAATAAGAGGGTTTTTCACCATTTTAGCTCATATGCTATATTTGTCTCTCGAGCATAGTTGTGAGGAGATTTCACTTCTACAACACTAATTCCTTCCCTCCAACATGGACTAGGAATTAGCATTTTAATCGCCTCAAAATTCAAATATTGAATGGTTATCAAAATGCATGCATAATCATTGTATTGTTGATGTGCCACCCCATGCATGCATATAAAAGAAAGATGATGATAATCTCAACT
This sequence comes from Picea glauca, assembly GCA_000966675.3. Taxonomy (NCBI): domain Eukaryota; kingdom Viridiplantae; phylum Streptophyta; class Pinopsida; order Pinales; family Pinaceae; genus Picea; species Picea glauca. The sequence goes on from JZKD02S0475349.1 coordinate 16,958, forward strand.
CCATGCACATATTTATCAAATTAATGGATATGTTACTATTACAATTAGTGACTTGTCATATATATGAGATCATACTATGTTCACAAGGGATTCAATGGTAAACCAATATCATATCATGGGGATTCATATTAAACTAATATCATATCATGGGGGTTCATATTGGGGGGTTAAAAATAGTTAAAAGGTAAATTATTATATTGGATCATATTAAAGGGGTGAGGGTTTTTTTAAAACTAGGGGTATACATGTTGTTTTGGGGGGAGGGCGAGGG
>JZKD02S0475371.1:0-23456 GCA_000966675.3 Picea glauca
CCCTCTTTGCGTCATAATTCTATTTGATCTCATCTCAAATGGATTTCTCCTTAGTCTTTTCTTCTAGGTATTGCTCTGGCTTCTCCCCATCTATGGGTAGCCCTGTAATCTCTGCAATGAGGTTAAAATTGATCGATATCGCCCATACATCTATAGGATGCCTCTGTGCACCCTTTCTAGCAATTTTTTAACACATCCATTTGTGTATTTCCCACGCACAAAGTGCAGTATTTCTAATAGGTTCATGATACATGTGTTGTACAAACATTGGAACGCCTGATGGTCCCTCTCCCCTTCTCTTTAGGTAGATCTGCACTTACAAATATTGAAACTTTATGGCATCTAAGACATCATGGTCTAATTATTTAAGGTCATCGACTCCTCATACCATGTTATCCTTGATTTTCACTTCATTGGGAATTTTCGGCATTACTATACTTAGCATTGTCGGAGTGCGTTGCACGTCTTATGCACTTCTTTCTTATCTTATCTTATTTTTCCCTTGTGGGGATGATATTCCACCCTCTTGCTCCATTTCCTTCTCTAGTTCCAGGTCCAGGCCCTACATCGTGCAATCCATGGTTGGTTTTTCTTTATGCGGCCCTTTCCCCTGGACGTGTCAGATTCTGTCCGTTCAGTGTCCTCTACCAGCTGCTCGGGCTCCTATGTGGGTTCTTTCTCCTCTTCCACATGTAATGTGGTTTTCTCTTACTTCGTTGTGTGGATTTCCTCTGCATCCACCACTGTGGGAATCTCACTAGTTCCTCCTTGTGGTCCCCGTGTGCTACTTTGTGTGCTTTGTCCAGCTCTTCCTAGTGCTCCAACTCGCGGTGGTGACATGGTGGTTAAATTCGAACTACAAGCTCTCAAATCAACGGATGGTAGCAAAATTCCACACTCTATCACTCTTCTTCTCTACTCGGCATTTTTTTCCTTAGCAAAAATCACAATGGGTCAATTTTCCCTCTCTTTTCGACTTTATAGTGGGACGGGGAAGTGGCAGTTGTGTCGCACTTATAATTGTCACTTTTTCCCCTTTTCATTTTGTTTCCTCCGCATGGTACCTTTTTACCCGTTAACTGCTCTTCTTTGCATTATGTTTTCAAACCGTGGTTTTATTGAAGTGCCCTATTCTGTCTGCCCAGTTCTATTTTGTCGAGGCCCTCCATGTGCGGTGAATTATTCTTATTTTTATCCTTTTTACTTTCTTTTGTTTTCACTATATTCATAAATCTTTACTGCATGGTAACTTCCTAAGTACTAGGAGGTCGGTTGTCCCTATATTGTTTCAATTTACTCCCATTGATCATTCCTATGAGATCTATCCCTCCAATATATTTCAACTGTACTGCTCCCCCATCTGTGACAGTCTTCAGTTCATATGGTCCCAACCAATGCATTCTGAATTTTCCTGGATGTTGAAGAAATTTACTGTCATACACCAAGACTATATCTCCTTCCTTGAAACTCTTCCTTTTAATATGTATGTCATGCCAATATGTGTCCCTTTCTTTTTGTACTTCTTGGTGAAATACTACTAGAATCTTATCTTCTTCCATCAACATCAGCTGACTTATGCTTTGTTGTACTGCACTTCATTCTGTCATGTTAGTAATTGTTTCTATGCATATACTAGGTACCAAAAAATCTAATGGCACCACTGCTTCGTGTCCATACACCAACTTGAATTGTGTGTCCTGTCAACTTTTTGAATGTAGTCATGTATTCCCATAATAGTGCTGGTATATTCAAGTCTCAATCGTCCCTGTTGACATTGCATATCTTTGTCAGTGCATTCTCTAGAATCTTATTAAAGGCTTCCACTGTTCCACTTGCTTGAGGGTGATATGGTGTACTCTTTTGATGATAGACTTCAAAATCTTCTTTCACAGCCTTGATAGTACTATTGATGAAGTGAGTACCTTGGTCACTCATCAAAATCCTTGGGCATCCAAATCTAGTGATCACTTTCTCAAACATGAAGTGTGTTGTTGTCTCTGCGCTGGAATATTTTACTCTTCTTCCCATCTCGTTAAGTACTTTGTCATAGTAATGATATACCTTTCTCCTAACCTCTTTGTTGGTGGTTCAATTGGTCCCACAAAATATATTGTCCATTTGTCGAATATTTTTTTAAGGTCACTTGTGGTCTCAAGGGAATCTCATCTTGTCTATTAGGTTTTCCAAACCTTTGACATACATCACATTTATGGAAGTAGTCCTTTGCATCTCTATGAATGGTCGACCACCATAGTCTTGCATGCAATACCTTCTATGTGGCATATTTTCCTTCTTAATTTCCTCCATATATTCCCTCATGGGCCTCTGCTAAAATCCTAGGCATTTCATGTTCTAGTACACATCTTCTCAATATGTTGTCTGCACCCATCTTGTACAAGTGTCCTGCAATCAATTTATAGTCTGTGGCTCTGAATACCACATTTTTATTCTGTACAGTATTGAATTCTTGTGTTGTGGTCCCTGTACTCAAGTATTGAATGATGTCAGAAAAATATTCATCAGCTACTTGGACTGAAAATAATTGTGCATTAGGGAAGTTTTCCTCTAAATTCGTATGTTCTTCTCCATTGGTGATCCTTGATAGGTGATCAGGTCTTGCATTCAACTTACCTAGTTTGACTATCACTTCAAAGTCAAACTCCTGAAACAATAGTAACCATATACAAATTCTCCCCCCCAACACTGGCTTATTGACTAGGTATTTGAGGGCAGAATGATCTGTGAACATTTTAAAGTGTGTCCCAAGTAGATAGTGTATGAACTTTTGCAGTGCATATACCATTTCTAAGCCTTATCTTTCTGTAGTACTATAGTTCTTCTTTGACTCTGACAAGTTTCTTCTTGCAAATGCTATTGGATGGTCTAACTCTCCTACTCCTGGCTATGCCAAAATAGCTCTGATTTCTATCATTGATGCATCTACATGCACATAAAATGTATTTTCCCAATCTGGGAATACTAGTATTGGTGTTTTTACCATTTTCTCTTTTAGAGTCTCCAAACCTTGATGACAGTCCTCATTCCACTAAAATTTACTATCTTTCCTCAACAGTTTCTCCATCGACACAGTGATGTGCGCATACCCTTTTATGAATTTCTTGTAATATCCTTTGTGTCACAATGTTTCTCTCAACTGACGTACTGATTTCAGTGGTGGTCAATTGATAGTCACTGCAAACTTTGCAGGATCTACTAGCAAGATTTATTTGCACACTATATGGCCCAATAGTATCCCAAAAGGTGTCCCAAAGATGCACTTATTGATATTTAATGATATGTGACACTGTCTACACCTTTCCAACATTATCCTTAACACCTCTACATGGTCTTTTAACATATTGTAGACTGTCCAATCATCCAGATATACCTCTAAAAATTTATGGATGAATGCTTTGAATGTAGTTATGCCTACTCTGGAGAATATTGCTAGTGAATTCTTCAGTCCAAAAGAAATGGTTGTGTACTGGTAGGATCCCCATTCTATGTAAAAATTGGTCTTGTACCTATCTTCTGGGGCTATATTGATCTGATGGTAACCTGAGAATCCATCTGTGACTGAGTATGCTTCCTGTCCTCCTACATTCTCTAATACCTCATCTATGAAAGGGGTGGGAAAAGAGTCATGTAGGCAAGCATCATTCAATTTCTTGATATCTACACAGATCCTTATCCCTCCATGATTCTTTTCTTGAACTACCATAGGGATTACCCATTCATATTCCTCCACTGGTTCTATGATTCCATCCTCCAACATTCTATCAATTGTTTCTTTTACTTTTTTCTTATATATTGGGTTCAGTCAATATGGTCGTTGTCTAACTGATATAGCTTTAGGTTTGAGAGGCATATTCATCTCTCTTATCTCTCCTTCTATGCCTTTCATCTCTATAAATGTTGTTGGGAACAAGTCATTTTACTCGCGTAGTAACTATGTTATGCTTTCTATTGTTTGTTCATCCTAGTAGTCTCTAATGATGGCCATTTTGGGATTCTCAGTTGTCCCAATGTTGACATTATTCACCCTGATCTATGAAACAAACACTTATGATTCCATAGGTGGACCTTCCACCCCGCTTTCACCTTCAACTTTTGTAATCTAAATGTCACGTGGGTCATATTCATCTAGTGCTTCTTCTTGCACATGGTAGCATGACAGTAGTTCTTTCATTGTCTGTTTTTTCTACTGATATTCTATTATAAGTTCAACCTCTGGCTCTTGAATGAATATTACCCCTCTAATATGTTTGAGTTATGAATCTATGTTGGGGTTCTCATGTTCAAATGAGAAAGTGACTATAAAATTTTTTTGTAACATTGTCCATTCTACAGTGCCTCTACACAATTCCTAGTCTACATACTAGTTAGTTGGAATTCCTTCCAATGTGTGAATAAAATGGTGAGGCCATTCTTCTGGTGGTGTCATTATCCATAGTGTTCTGTAATTCTCTAAGTGTTATGTCAGTGTCCCTTGTCCATCATATCTCTGCATTTGGTTGTTTATCTATTCTGTGCCAAATCTAATGTGTTGTAATCGCTTACATTGGTACCAGTCATTTATTGTCTCTTTGTGTGCACCCCGTCATCTTGGAGGCTTTTCCTTGAGTGTTATATCCAAGACTACAAGACTATGATTTTATAACACTTTATCTTCGTATGTTGTGAGGAATTCCTCTAATTCATTAACCCCATGAAAGATGGGAGGTTCTCTTATCTGTGTACCTACCCATCTTACTACACGGTCTATTCTTGCGCACCTTCTTGTGGAGACTTCATGTAATATTTGATACCAATTATCTAACCCTATATCTGAGTCTAACATGCATGATTTGATGCTTCTCCAACCGAGTATCCCATCTATAGTTCGATTTACATAATCTTATTCTCGTGATGGTTCTGTATAACTAGTTAATTTCCTCTAGGTCTAAACAAGTGGGTTATACAAACCTTTCTCCTTATGATGGATCCAATGGCACAATGACTCGGCACTCTCTTGACTCGAAATTCATCTTCCTTGTCTTTAGATTGATTATGTCATATTATCAAATGCCCAACCCAATCCAAGAAATGCTAGATAAGGTGTTGTACTATCCACAATTTCAATCACTTCGAAATTGGCTTTAGTGCACACTCCATCCATATCTACTATAACACCCTTTAACCTTCCAATTGGCAGAACCCTGTGTTGATTTTCTAGTTTCAGCTGAACGGGTGAATATCCTAATGTGGGATCTCCCATACATTTCCATGTTTTCTTAGGTAGTATGTTCACTTCGGATCCTAAATCTAGTATGATATCCCCCATGTTGAAATATACAATGTTGGCCTTCAATCTGAATTATCTGCTTGTTCTCCTCCTCGTATGAAAATAATTAATTGTTTTTTCTTAGAGCTTTCTCTCTAATTTTGTGGTACATATTTCTAACATATTTTGTAACACTTTGACAGATGATGGATCATTTAGTATTTTAACACATGATTGCAGAAAATCCTTTATGGTACTTAATTGTCCTATGGGTTGTGCTTCATTAATGTGATCCAATGATGAAGGCATCTCATACATTGGTACATCATGAGCATATCGTGTAGTTGATGTAGATGCAATTTCTTGATTCAATAATTCTTTTCTGGCTTGCTTGAATATCTCCTTTCCATTTTGTGCATCAAACTGCTTATGTGGTTCATCGTTCTTCTTTTTAACCATTGGTGTTGTGTTGGATCTTTTCTTACTGCGTCATCTCCTGTCTTAGCTCCTCCACATAACTATGTTGATATTTCTTCCATCATCCCTTGCTTCTACAAAAATCCATTGAACATTCTGATTGTTCTAATTTATCTTTTCCTGGATCTTACCCAATAGTGTCGGACAGTCTTATGTGTCATGGTCGGATGCACGACAATACAAACATGTTATAGGTGGAAGTAGACATTCTCTTTCATAGTGTCCTGGTTGTTGTCGATTATGGAATACCACCAGTCATATGCCTCTTCCAAAGACTCCTCTACCTCGTCCTCCACCTCTATAGCCAGCTCACTCTCCTCGCGGTGCGTTGTACTATGGCACTTGGTTATACTGTGTGGGATTATACTGTGGTTGTGTGGTATTGTATTGTCATTGCGTAGTGTTATATGGGGCTAGTACTTGTTTAAACTGTGGTACAACTTTCCATTTCATAATTTCTTCCTACACCCTATAAGTGTCTGATGTTATTTCCCTCATCAACTCCATTGTCCTGCAATATTTGTCATCATGGCCTACTGACTTGAAAATTTTGCAATATGAAATCTTAGGCATTGTCTGGTATTTATGCATCATTGGAAAGTGATAGGGATCATGTCCCTGTGTCTTACAGATCTCACACTATAGTCCTCCTGTCGGCAAAGGGTTTGGAAGTCTTGTTTCCATATACTAAGCCAATGTTAGGAATTCATTCTTATGGTGTCCTTTTGTCTTACATGTGGTACACCAAACAACCTCTCTTTTTACCTTAATCTTGTTCTAGTTTAATTGAAATGTTAGATTCTTCAGGTCCTCCTTGAGCTCCTCTATTGTTGGATCTGTCTTCTGATATTGGTTCTCTTCTAGTTGCAAGGCTGCCTGCAGAGCCTCTGCCTGGGTATGAAACTTATGTTGTCTCAAAGGGTATTTCAAGTGTGATAGTAGTGAATTCACAAAAATATGCCTATGTTGCATATATGTCATGAAATACTTCATCTTTCCCTTCAATCATATGAATATATGGTCTATCTCCCAGACAGATTCTCCTAGTTTCTGTTTGATCTTTATCATCTTGTTCATGTATTGATCCTCTGAGATAGGCTTCTGGAATTCATTTATCAGCAGCTTCTTGATATCCAAAATCGCTCTAGTTGTTCATGGTGGATTATTTGCATCTAATCTCATGTACCAATCTAGTGCACAGCCTCTTAGCATGATGACTAACTGCGCAAGTTTAGTTTCCTCATATATTATACTCCTTGGGGTGTTGAGAACTGGAGTATCAAGATGAGGAGGTGAGTGTACCATGAGATATGCCCTAGACAATATTACAAAACACAACTATTAATTCATTTCCCACCAGAATAACGGGTACCGGGAAAATATAAGGAAAGAGTGTTACACATTATTTTGGTCACCCTAGTGATTAACAGACGACATGTACATAACTCATTTCCATGTTCCTTGAAAACATTAAAATAGAATTTCTCCATGAGAAAAGTGGTTTTCCTTTTCTTCCTTAAAAACTATGACAAGAGAGATCGTCGCACCCTACTCTATGCATGGGGTGCGACGATGCCTGATCATCGCACTCTACACCAAAGATGGACTGCGACATCATCTCAGGCAGCATGTGCATAGGGTGTGATGATACTTAAGCAAGGGAAAATTCAAAATTCACGAATGTTCGAGAAGGGAATATTCCAGAAGATGAGGTGGTCTCTGATCAGTTTGGATCTTACTCGCTTCTATGATTTAGTGGGATCATCCTAATGTTCTCATCCATCCCTCTTTCACTCTATATAAAGAGGGATATCTTATGGAAAAGGCTAAGGTTTCCAACGGTTTTCATATGCATGAAGAGTTCTGCTACAGATTATACTTGAGATAACTTTGCTTTATCTCTCTAAGTGAGATTGTGGATCTTCGTCATCAAATCCATTGGAGAAAAGGTGTGTTTGTTAGAGAAAAGATACATTGAAAGGGACCTTTCAACATCAAGGCATGGGTTGTATTCTCCACTTTCCATTTAATATAATGCAACAATACATTTCTTCCTTATAAAGGTGTCTTGGATTTTATTGTATAGCTCCTTGATCTTATTAATAGAATCCATCGGAATATATATATCTTTGTTTGCTTTCTCTTTGTTGGTTTGTTCTTCTTAAATAGGTTCACCATCCTTCAAACCCAAATATGGAGAAACAAGGATGACACTAAGCTAGGATCAAGCATCATTTAAAAGGTATGTCACTTGTACCTCTCTAAACTAGTTTATATGACAATGAAGTCTAAGGTGAATTTTGTATTCTGTCTTGTTTTGTTCTAGCTTCCTATGGAAGTTAGCGAGATTAGTTTGTGTCTACACTTACCGATTTGTCCGATAACAAAATTGGCGACCATATTGGGGATATGACCTTTTTTGTTTTTTTTCTTCTTATTTTCTTTTAACTTTCCTTCTTCTGGTTAATTTCATTCTCTGAGTCTATGGGTGATCCATCTTGACTCCCTGGGTATAAAGGTTTATTGAGAAATTTTGTCATTCTTCCCATTTTTCTTTATATTCAGAGATCGTCGCATTGTGTCCTATTTGCAGCCTATGATGATCCTTTATCATCACACTTTGCTTGTGTAGACTAGGGAGACGACGTCACATTGTACCTTATTGACATCCTGTGATGATCCTAGATCGTCACACTGTACCCTTCTACAGCTTGCGATGATTTCTGTAGGAATTGTTGAGTGACACTCAATTTTCTTTTCTTTACCCAGATTTGTCTTTACTGGATGGGATGAAATTTTAGCTTGGGTGAATGATTGGTTTACATCTTTTAAGCCTGGATTTGATTAATTTTCAAGGATTGAGAGTCGCCTTCATAAGATTTGTATATTTCTTTTTTTACTTCTTGTCGTAAGGGTATAATCTCAAGACTCTGTTCTTGGGTTCTTGTTTGACAAGTTGTTCTTGATTTCTTTTCAGTTTTGGATTGTTTTTAAGTTTTGGATTGTTGTTGGTTAAGAAATGATTTTTGTTTGCATTCGACAAAAAGTTTTTTTTTATCTTTTCATTTTTTGCTTGCATTGTGAGTTTGATTTGGGAAATAGTGCTGAGAGTGCATTAGTCTTCTTGGACCATTATTTATTTTTTGAATTATGTCTCTGTTCTGATTTGAAAAGGAAAGGACTAAAGTTTATTCTTATTTTCATTAGTCATTGTAAGAATTTTTTTGCATTCAAATATTTGTCAAAAAGAGAAAAATTGGAAAATTTAGTAATTTGTTATTATTTGGAACCCATATCATTCAAAAATTGAGAAATTTTTCTTTGTAGCTTTTGTATTCTGAAAAGAGAAACCTTATCCCTATTGTCATTAGAGTTCATCAAATTAAACAATTGCATATCATATCTTCTTTCATTTTATTGGATCAAGGTCAAATACATCATCAATTTCATTTTCGTTTCCCTTTTGAGTAAGCAACAACCTTTAAAATACAACGTAATTTTAAAATCTACTAGCAACTTTTATTTTTTAGAANACTATTGATGAAGTGAGTACCTTGGTCACTCATCAAAATCCTTGGGCATCCAAATCTAGTGATCACTTTCTCAAACATGAAGTGTGTTGTTGTCTCTGCGCTGGAATATTTTACTCTTCTTCCCATCTCGTTAAGTACTTTGTCATAGTAATGATATACCTTTCTCCTAACCTCTTTGTTGGTGGTTCAATTGGTCCCACAAAATATATTGTCCATTTGTCGAATATTTTTTTAAGGTCACTTGTGGTCTCAAGGGAATCTCATCTTGTCTATTAGGTTTTCCAAACCTTTGACATACATCACATTTATGGAAGTAGTCCTTTGCATCTCTATGAATGGTCGACCACCATAGTCTTGCATGCAATACCTTCTATGTGGCATATTTTCCTTCTTAATTTCCTCCATATATTCCCTCATGGGCCTCTGCTAAAATCCTAGGCATTTCATGTTCTAGTACACATCTTCTCAATATGTTGTCTGCACCCATCTTGTACAAGTGTCCTGCAATCAATTTATAGTCTGTGGCTCTGAATACCACATTTTTATTCTGTACAGTATTGAATTCTTGTGTTGTGGTCCCTGTACTCAAGTATTGAATGATGTCAGAAAAATATTCATCAGCTACTTGGACTGAAAATAATTGTGCATTAGGGAAGTTTTCCTCTAAATTCGTATGTTCTTCTCCATTGGTGATCCTTGATAGGTGATCAGGTCTTGCATTCAACTTACCTAGTTTGACTATCACTTCAAAGTCAAACTCCTGAAACAATAGTAACCATATACAAATTCTCCCCCCCAACACTGGCTTATTGACTAGGTATTTGAGGGCAGAATGATCTGTGAACATTTTAAAGTGTGTCCCAAGTAGATAGTGTATGAACTTTTGCAGTGCATATACCATTTCTAAGCCTTATCTTTCTGTAGTACTATAGTTCTTCTTTGACTCTGACAAGTTTCTTCTTGCAAATGCTATTGGATGGTCTAACTCTCCTACTCCTGGCTATGCCAAAATAGCTCTGATTTCTATCATTGATGCATCTACATGCACATAAAATGTATTTTCCCAATCTGGGAATACTAGTATTGGTGTTTTTACCATTTTCTCTTTTAGAGTCTCCAAACCTTGATGACAGTCCTCATTCCACTAAAATTTACTATCTTTCCTCAACAGTTTCTCCATCGACACAGTGATGTGCGCATACCCTTTTATGAATTTCTTGTAATATCCTTTGTGTCACAATGTTTCTCTCAACTGACGTACTGATTTCAGTGGTGGTCAATTGATAGTCACTGCAAACTTTGCAGGATCTACTAGCAAGATTTATTTGCACACTATATGGCCCAATAGTATCCCAAAAGGTGTCCCAAAGATGCACTTATTGATATTTAATGATATGTGACACTGTCTACACCTTTCCAACATTATCCTTAACACCTCTACATGGTCTTTTAACATATTGTAGACTGTCCAATCATCCAGATATACCTCTAAAAATTTATGGATGAATGCTTTGAATGTAGTTATGCCTACTCTGGAGAATATTGCTAGTGAATTCTTCAGTCCAAAAGAAATGGTTGTGTACTGGTAGGATCCCCATTCTATGTAAAAATTGGTCTTGTACCTATCTTCTGGGGCTATATTGATCTGATGGTAACCTGAGAATCCATCTGTGACTGAGTATGCTTCCTGTCCTCCTACATTCTCTAATACCTCATCTATGAAAGGGGTGGGAAAAGAGTCATGTAGGCAAGCATCATTCAATTTCTTGATATCTACACAGATCCTTATCCCTCCATGATTCTTTTCTTGAACTACCATAGGGATTACCCATTCATATTCCTCCACTGGTTCTATGATTCCATCCTCCAACATTCTATCAATTGTTTCTTTTACTTTTTTCTTATATATTGGGTTCAGTCAATATGGTCGTTGTCTAACTGATATAGCTTTAGGTTTGAGAGGCATATTCATCTCTCTTATCTCTCCTTCTATGCCTTTCATCTCTATAAATGTTGTTGGGAACAAGTCATTTTACTCGCGTAGTAACTATGTTATGCTTTCTATTGTTTGTTCATCCTAGTAGTCTCTAATGATGGCCATTTTGGGATTCTCAGTTGTCCCAATGTTGACATTATTCACCCTGATCTATGAAACAAACACTTATGATTCCATAGGTGGACCTTCCACCCCGCTTTCACCTTCAACTTTTGTAATCTAAATGTCACGTGGGTCATATTCATCTAGTGCTTCTTCTTGCACATGGTAGCATGACAGTAGTTCTTTCATTGTCTGTTTTTTCTACTGATATTCTATTATAAGTTCAACCTCTGGCTCTTGAATGAATATTACCCCTCTAATATGTTTGAGTTATGAATCTATGTTGGGGTTCTCATGTTCAAATGAGAAAGTGACTATAAAATTTTTTTGTAACATTGTCCATTCTACAGTGCCTCTACACAATTCCTAGTCTACATACTAGTTAGTTGGAATTCCTTCCAATGTGTGAATAAAATGGTGAGGCCATTCTTCTGGTGGTGTCATTATCCATAGTGTTCTGTAATTCTCTAAGTGTTATGTCAGTGTCCCTTGTCCATCATATCTCTGCATTTGGTTGTTTATCTATTCTGTGCCAAATCTAATGTGTTGTAATCGCTTACATTGGTACCAGTCATTTATTGTCTCTTTGTGTGCACCCCGTCATCTTGGAGGCTTTTCCTTGAGTGTTATATCCAAGACTACAAGACTATGATTTTATAACACTTTATCTTCGTATGTTGTGAGGAATTCCTCTAATTCATTAACCCCATGAAAGATGGGAGGTTCTCTTATCTGTGTACCTACCCATCTTACTACACGGTCTATTCTTGCGCACCTTCTTGTGGAGACTTCATGTAATATTTGATACCAATTATCTAACCCTATATCTGAGTCTAACATGCATGATTTGATGCTTCTCCAACCGAGTATCCCATCTATAGTTCGATTTACATAATCTTATTCTCGTGATGGTTCTGTATAACTAGTTAATTTCCTCTAGGTCTAAACAAGTGGGTTATACAAACCTTTCTCCTTATGATGGATCCAATGGCACAATGACTCGGCACTCTCTTGACTCGAAATTCATCTTCCTTGTCTTTAGATTGATTATGTCATATTATCAAATGCCCAACCCAATCCAAGAAATGCTAGATAAGGTGTTGTACTATCCACAATTTCAATCACTTCGAAATTGGCTTTAGTGCACACTCCATCCATATCTACTATAACACCCTTTAACCTTCCAATTGGCAGAACCCTGTGTTGATTTTCTAGTTTCAGCTGAACGGGTGAATATCCTAATGTGGGATCTCCCATACATTTCCATGTTTTCTTAGGTAGTATGTTCACTTCGGATCCTAAATCTAGTATGATATCCCCCATGTTGAAATATACAATGTTGGCCTTCAATCTGAATTATCTGCTTGTTCTCCTCCTCGTATGAAAATAATTAATTGTTTTTTCTTAGAGCTTTCTCTCTAATTTTGTGGTACATATTTCTAACATATTTTGTAACACTTTGACAGATGATGGATCATTTAGTTTTTTAACACAGGATTGCAGAAAATCCTTTATGATACTTACTTGTCCTATGGGTTGTGCTTCATTAATGTGATCCAATGATGAAGGCATCTCGTACATTGGTACATCATGAGCATATCGTGTAGTTGATGTAGATGCAATTTCTTGATTCAAGAATTCTTTTCTGGCTTGCTTGAATATCTCCTTTCCGTTTTGTGCATCAAATTGCTTATGTGGTTCATCGTTCTTCTTTTTAACCATTAGTGTTGTGTTGGATCTTTTCTTACTGCGTCATCTCCTGTCTTAGCTCCTCCACATAACTATGTTGATATTTCTTCCATCATCCCTTGCTTCTGCAAAAATCCATTGAACATTCTGATTGTTCTAATTTATCTTTTTCTGGATCTTACCCAATAGTGTCGGACAGTCTTATGTGTCATGGTCGGATGCACGACAATACAAACATGTTACAGGTGGAAGTGGACATTCTCTTTCATAGTGTCCTGGTTGTTGTCGATTATGGAATACCACCAGTCATATGCCTCTTCCAAAGACTCCTCTACCTCGTCCTCCACCTCTATAGCCATCTCACTCTCCTTGCGGTGCGTTGTACTATGGCACTTGGTTATACTGTGTGGGATTATACTGTGGTTGTGTGGTATTGTATTGTCATTGCGTAGTGTTATATGGGGCTAGTACTTATTTAAACTGTGGTACAACTTTCCCTTTCATCATTACTTCCTACACCCTATAAGTGTCTAATGTTATTTCCCTCATCAACTCCATTATCCTGCAATATTTGTCATCATGGCCTACTGACTTGAAAATTTTGCAATATGAAATCTTAGGCATTGTCTGGTATTTATGCGTCATTGGAAAGTGATAGGGATCATGTCCCTGTGTCTTACAGATCTCACACTATAGTCCTCCTGTCAGCAAAGGGTTTGGAAGTCTTGTTTCCATATACTAAGCCAATGTTAGGAATTCATTCTTATGGTGTCCTTTTGTCTTACATGTGGTACACCAAACAACCTCTCTTTTTTCCTTAATCTTGTTCTAGTTTAATTGAAATGTTAGATTCTTCAGGTCCTCCTTGAGCTCCTCTATTGTTGGATCTGTCTTCTGATATTGGTTCTCTTCTAGTTGCAAGGCTGCCTACAGAGCCTCTGCCTAGGTCTGAAACTTATGTTGTCTCAAAGGGTATTTCAAGTGTGGTAGTAGTGAATTCACAAAAATATGCCTATGTTGCATATATGTCATGAAATACTTCATCTTTCCCTTCAATCATTTGAATATATGGTCTATCTCCCAGACAGATTCTCCTAGTTTCTGTTTGATCTTTATCATCTTGTTCATGTATTGATCCTCTGAGCTAGGCTTCTAGAATTCATTTATCAGCAGCTTCTTGATATCCAAAATCGCTCTAGTTGTTCATGGTGGATTATTTGCATCTAATCTCATGTACCAATCTAGTGCACAGTCTCTAGGCATGATGACTAACTGCGCAAGTTTAGTTTCCTCATATATTATACTCCTTGGGGTGTTGAGAACTTGAGTATCAAGATGAGGAGGTGAGTGTACCATGAGATATGCCCTAGACAATATTACAAAACACAACTATTAATTCATTTCCCACCAGAATAACGGGTACCGGGAAAATATAAGGAAAGAGTGTTACACATTATTTTGGTCACCCTAGTGATTAACAGACGACATGTACATAACTCATTTCCATGTTCCTTGAAAACATTAAAATAGAATTTCTCCATGAGAAAAGTGGTTTTCCTTTTCTTCCTTAAAAACTATGACAAGAGAGATCGTCGCACCCTACTCTATGCATGGGGTGCGACGATGCCTGATCATCGCACTCTACACCAAAGATGGACTGCGACATCATCTCAGGCAGCATGTGCATAGGGTGTGATGATACTTAAGCAAGGGAAAATTCAAAATTCACGAATGTTCGAGAAGGGAATATTCCAGAAGATGAGGTGGTCTCTGATCAGTTTGGATCTTACTCGCTTCTATGATTTAGTGGGATCATCCTAATGTTCTCATCCATCCCTCTTTCACTCTATATAAAGAGGGATATCTTATGGAAAAGGCTAAGGTTTCCAACGGTTTTCATATGCATGAAGAGTTCTGCTACAGATTATACTTGAGATAACTTTGCTTTATCTCTCTAAGTGAGATTGTGGATCTTCGTCATCAAATCCATTGGAGAAAAGGTGTGTTTGTTAGAGAAAAGATACATTGAAAGGGACCTTTCAACATCAAGGCATGGGTTGTATTCTCCACTTTCCATTTAATATAATGCAACAATACATTTCTTCCTTATAAAGGTGTCTTGGATTTTATTGTATAGCTCCTTGATCTTATTAATAGAATCCATCGGAATATATATATCTTTGTTTGCTTTCTCTTTGTTGGTTTGTTCTTCTTAAATAGGTTCACCATCCTTCAAACCCAAATATGGAGAAACAAGGATGACACTAAGCTAGGATCAAGCATCATTTAAAAGGTATGTCACTTGTACCTCTCTAAACTAGTTTATATGACAATGAAGTCTAAGGTGAATTTTGTATTCTGTCTTGTTTTGTTCTAGCTTCCTATGGAAGTTAGCGAGATTAGTTTGTGTCTACACTTACCGATTTGTCCGATAACAAAATTGGCGACCATATTGGGGATATGACCTTTTTTGTTTTTTTTCTTCTTATTTTCTTTTAACTTTCCTTCTTCTGGTTAATTTCATTCTCTGAGTCTATGGGTGATCCATCTTGACTCCCTGGGTATAAAGGTTTATTGAGAAATTTTGTCATTCTTCCCATTTTTCTTTATATTCAGAGATCGTCGCATTGTGTCCTATTTGCAGCCTATGATGATCCTTTATCATCACACTTTGCTTGTGTAGACTAGGGAGACGACGTCACATTGTACCTTATTGACATCCTGTGATGATCCTAGATCGTCACACTGTACCCTTCTACAGCTTGCGATGATTTCTGTAGGAATTGTTGAGTGACACTCAATTTTCTTTTCTTTACCCAGATTTGTCTTTACTGGATGGGATGAAATTTTAGCTTGGGTGAATGATTGGTTTACATCTTTTAAGCCTGGATTTGATTAATTTTCAAGGATTGAGAGTCGCCTTCATAAGATTTGTATATTTCTTTTTTTACTTCTTGTCGTAAGGGTATAATCTCAAGACTCTGTTCTTGGGTTCTTGTTTGACAAGTTGTTCTTGATTTCTTTTCAGTTTTGGATTGTTTTTAAGTTTTGGATTGTTGTTGGTTAAGAAATGATTTTTGTTTGCATTCGACAAAAAGTTTTTTTTTATCTTTTCATTTTTTGCTTGCATTGTGAGTTTGATTTGGGAAATAGTGCTGAGAGTGCATTAGTCTTCTTGGACCATTATTTATTTTTTGAATTATGTCTCTGTTCTGATTTGAAAAGGAAAGGACTAAAGTTTATTCTTATTTTCATTAGTCATTGTAAGAATTTTTTTGCATTCAAATATTTGTCAAAAAGAGAAAAATTGGAAAATTTAGTAATTTGTTATTATTTGGAACCCATATCATTCAAAAATTGAGAAATTTTTCTTTGTAGCTTTTGTATTCTGAAAAGAGAAACCTTATCCCTATTGTCATTAGAGTTCATCAAATTAAACAATTGCATATCATATCTTCTTTCATTTTATTGGATCAAGGTCAAATACATCATCAATTTCATTTTCGTTTCCCTTTTGAGTAAGCAACAACCTTTAAAATACAACGTAATTTTAAAATCTACTAGCAACTTTTATTTTTTAGAACTTTTATACACCAACATTAGCTAGGATAGCACTTTGGAATAGATTGTAAGGCACACTCTCAGAATCATCAACGCACACAATAGTATCTTGTGATAGGGAGAATTTAAATCCACTTCCTACATTTTGTCATGGGAAGCCCTTTTAACACAAGAGTCAATCACGAGGTCGCATTAGGGCCGAAAAAGTTACTCACCCTGCTTTGTTGTTCTTAGTGTAGAGATTGCGCGTATTATTAGGGGTCACTTGAGAATAAAATCTTGTGGGGACATTCTCAAGTTGATTTCGAGCTTAGATACCCTTCCATTGCGCATGGATTGGACTGTCGACTACTTCCCCAAACATCATTGTTGTAATTGGTAACCTTAGTAGCCTATCTTTTTAGATTCTTTACACGAGGTGACTGTGGAGGGGAAAGTATTCACAATACCTAGAATCAACATTGGCCAAACTCACTCGGGCTCCTTGGAGGGTATACCCACGATTATGTGTGGGAGATTGCACCATATTGTAATTCCATTAAGCATGCTGTCAACATAACTTTTTCACCCTCTTTATCACATCCCCTTCTTGTCTTGATTTCGCGACATTGGATTTCATCACCAACTAGTAACTTCAAAATTAGAAAGTTTGCTTGCATGTTTGATATCTAGATTTTTTTAGTGAGTGTTGTTTTTTTCTCTAGTTGTGTAATATCCCTAGGCTGAACCCGATTGTAAATGTAAAATCAAAATGTACTTAAGCTAGTGAGTTGTTTGATATCATTTATGTATGCACCTTTCATGGCATAGTACGTGCATGTACTGCACAGTAAAATGATGAAGTGTGCACATTCCATGGAGCCTTTATGTATATGTTGTGTTCTATAGGTTGGTGAGCCAGTTTTATTATTATTAGGATGGAAAGCCTAGATGTTAAAGGCCAATGTGACTAATTTTGTATATGTCTCAGCATTAATATAAAATACATCGTTGCGCGCAGACCGACCATGATAAAATAGTATGGGGGACTAAACTCCACTAGTTAGAAAAAGGGTGGGGGATAAAAATTAAGGAAAAGGGGCTAAGCTAGCGAGCTTAAGCCAAAAAGGAATATTATATTATTATTTCTTAAAGTATAAAGTCTGGATAATTATTTTATCCTAAGTTCTAAAGATGGGGACAAGTTGGCCAAAGTAGCTCCCAACATGACAAGCGTCAAGTTGACAACATGCATACATATTGNGAGTATCAAGATGAGGAGGTGAGTGTACCATGAGATATGCCCTAGACAATATTACAAAACACAACTATTAATTCATTTCCCACCAGAATAACGGGTACCGGGAAAATATAAGGAAAGAGTGTTACACATTATTTTGGTCACCCTAGTGATTAACAGACGACATGTACATAACTCATTTCCATGTTCCTTGAAAACATTAAAATAGAATTTCTCCATGAGAAAAGTGGTTTTCCTTTTCTTCCTTAAAAACTATGACAAGAGAGATCGTCGCACCCTACTCTATGCATGGGGTGCGACGATGCCTGATCATCGCACTCTACACCAAAGATGGACTGCGACATCATCTCAGGCAGCATGTGCATAGGGTGTGATGATACTTAAGCAAGGGAAAATTCAAAATTCACGAATGTTCGAGAAGGGAATATTCCAGAAGATGAGGTGGTCTCTGATCAGTTTGGATCTTACTCGCTTCTATGATTTAGTGGGATCATCCTAATGTTCTCATCCATCCCTCTTTCACTCTATATAAAGAGGGATATCTTATGGAAAAGGCTAAGGTTTCCAACGGTTTTCATATGCATGAAGAGTTCTGCTACAGATTATACTTGAGATAACTTTGCTTTATCTCTCTAAGTGAGATTGTGGATCTTCGTCATCAAATCCATTGGAGAAAAGGTGTGTTTGTTAGAGAAAAGATACATTGAAAGGGACCTTTCAACATCAAGGCATGGGTTGTATTCTCCACTTTCCATTTAATATAATGCAACAATACATTTCTTCCTTATAAAGGTGTCTTGGATTTTATTGTATAGCTCCTTGATCTTATTAATAGAATCCATCGGAATATATATATCTTTGTTTGCTTTCTCTTTGTTGGTTTGTTCTTCTTAAATAGGTTCACCATCCTTCAAACCCAAATATGGAGAAACAAGGATGACACTAAGCTAGGATCAAGCATCATTTAAAAGGTATGTCACTTGTACCTCTCTAAACTAGTTTATATGACAATGAAGTCTAAGGTGAATTTTGTATTCTGTCTTGTTTTGTTCTAGCTTCCTATGGAAGTTAGCGAGATTAGTTTGTGTCTACACTTACCGATTTGTCCGATAACAAAATTGGCGACCATATTGGGGATATGACCTTTTTTGTTTTTTTTCTTCTTATTTTCTTTTAACTTTCCTTCTTCTGGTTAATTTCATTCTCTGAGTCTATGGGTGATCCATCTTGACTCCCTGGGTATAAAGGTTTATTGAGAAATTTTGTCATTCTTCCCATTTTTCTTTATATTCAGAGATCGTCGCATTGTGTCCTATTTGCAGCCTATGATGATCCTTTATCATCACACTTTGCTTGTGTAGACTAGGGAGACGACGTCACATTGTACCTTATTGACATCCTGTGATGATCCTAGATCGTCACACTGTACCCTTCTACAGCTTGCGATGATTTCTGTAGGAATTGTTGAGTGACACTCAATTTTCTTTTCTTTACCCAGATTTGTCTTTACTGGATGGGATGAAATTTTAGCTTGGGTGAATGATTGGTTTACATCTTTTAAGCCTGGATTTGATTAATTTTCAAGGATTGAGAGTCGCCTTCATAAGATTTGTATATTTCTTTTTTTACTTCTTGTCGTAAGGGTATAATCTCAAGACTCTGTTCTTGGGTTCTTGTTTGACAAGTTGTTCTTGATTTCTTTTCAGTTTTGGATTGTTTTTAAGTTTTGGATTGTTGTTGGTTAAGAAATGATTTTTGTTTGCATTCGACAAAAAGTTTTTTTTTATCTTTTCATTTTTTGCTTGCATTGTGAGTTTGATTTGGGAAATAGTGCTGAGAGTGCATTAGTCTTCTTGGACCATTATTTATTTTTTGAATTATGTCTCTGTTCTGATTTGAAAAGGAAAGGACTAAAGTTTATTCTTATTTTCATTAGTCATTGTAAGAATTTTTTTGCATTCAAATATTTGTCAAAAAGAGAAAAATTGGAAAATTTAGTAATTTGTTATTATTTGGAACCCATATCATTCAAAAATTGAGAAATTTTTCTTTGTAGCTTTTGTATTCTGAAAAGAGAAACCTTATCCCTATTGTCATTAGAGTTCATCAAATTAAACAATTGCATATCATATCTTCTTTCATTTTATTGGATCAAGGTCAAATACATCATCAATTTCATTTTCGTTTCCCTTTTGAGTAAGCAACAACCTTTAAAATACAACGTAATTTTAAAATCTACTAGCAACTTTTATTTTTTAGAAATTTTATACACCAACATTAGCTAGGATAGCACTTTGGAATAGATTATAAGGCACACTCTCAGAATCATCAATGCACACAATAGTATCTTGTGATAGGGAGAATTTAAATCCACTTCCTACATTTTGTCATGGGAAGCCCTTTTAACACAAGAGTCAATCATGAGGTCGCATTAGGGCCGAAAAAGTTACTCACCCTGCTTTGTTGTTCTTAGTGTAGAGATTGCGCGTATTATTGGGGGTCACTTGAGAATAAAATCTTGTGGGGACATTCTCAAGTTGATTTCGGGCTTAGATACCCTTCCATTCCACATGGATTGGACTATCGACTACTTCCCCAAACACCATTGTTGTAATTGGTAACCTTAGTAGCCTATCTTTTTAGATTCTTTACACGAGGTGACTGTGGAGGGGAAAGTATTCACAATACCTGGAATCAACATTGGCCAAACTCACTCGGGCTCCTTGGAGGGTATACCCACGATTATGTGTGGGAGATTGCACCATATTGTAATTCCATTAAGAATGTTGTCAACATAACTTTTTCACCCTCTTTATCACATCCCCTTCTTGTCTTGATTTCGCGACATTGGATTTCATCACCAACTAGTAACTTCAAAATTAGAAAGTTTGCTTGCGTGTTTGATATCTAGATTTTTTTAGTGAGTGTTGTTTTTTTCTCTAGTTGTGTAATATCCCTAGGTTGAACTCGATTGTAAATGTAAAATCAAAATGTACTTAAGCTAGTGAGTTGTTTGATATCATTTATGTATGCACCTTTCATGGCATAGTACGCGCATGTACTGCACAGTAAAATGATAAAGTGTGCACATTCCATGGAGCCTTTATGTATATGTTGTGTTCTATAGGTTGGTGAGCCAGTTTTATTATTATTAGGATGGAAAGCCTAGATGTTAAAGGCCAATGTGACTGCTTTTGTATATGTCTCATCATTAATATAAAATACATCATTGCGCGCAGACCGACCATGATAAAATAGTATGGGGGACTAAACTCCACTAGTTAGGAAAAGGGTGGGGGATAAAAATTAAGGAAAAGGGGCTAAGCTAGCGAGCTTAAGCCAAAAATGAATATTATATTATTATTTCTTAAAGTATAAAGTCTGGATAATTATTTTATCCTAAGTTCTAAATATGGGGACAAGTTGGCCAAAGTAGCTCCCAACATGACAAGCGTCAAGTTGAGAACATGCATACATATTGTTTGGACTTAGTTCATTTCCCATCATTCAGTCATTCGGTCAATCACCCATGAGCATTCACACACTCATTGAGTTATCTTTCGTACCTTCATGTCACTGTACTTGAACCTGTATCCATAGCCATACTTGTTTGTGTAGATGGTTAGTTTGGGAGCTAGACTGAAGAATTGGGGTGGTCATGCCCATGGGATATTGAAGAGGCAGGTTGTCAGGCCCGTGAGAAATTCCTCTCTGGGTGAGAGAATTACTGGGAATTGATTTCCCGAAGGTGATAAACTACATCTACAAGGCTCTGAACTTCCTATCTGGCCTGTTGTTGAAGCCCAGAAAGGAAGTGGCACAATCGAAGGACTGTTGAGCAGAGAAGAGGCACACTTCCTGGGGTGGGAAAGACATGTGGGGAATGAGGGACTGTAGGATGCTAGTTTGAGTGAGCACCTGTGACAGAGTCTTTCCTGTTGTCTATGATCCATTAGCCTGGTTAGGAATCCCTTTACCCGGGTGGAGTTTAGTCCCATCTCAGGGGTGACCCACTGCTGAGAGTGATGAGCAGTGTGGTCTAAGGATGGTAGGTTCGTGGAAGGTTTGCACACAGTTGGTGATATTATTACCAATATAAGTGTCAATTGTGTGATAAATTTACATGATACATTATTATTTACATGTTATTTTTGTGGGTTTATCCTATGTGTAGTTATAATTGTCTTTATAGTTATGGGTATTACCGATATATGTTGCATGTATGTGTTTATTGTTATTTCAGTATGAATCCATGCAATTACATAATGCATTTGTCTGTTTACGTTATATATATAGATTTTCACAATAGTTATGTGTGTATATATTTTAATTTCATGTAGTTCGAAAATTTTAAGTGGCATAACTTAGTTAGATGTTGGGTATATTACAATATGTTCTGCGGAAAGAACAAAAGCGTTCTCAGGAGTAGCATAGCCCGACATGGGTGGTCGAGAATGTTACAATATGGTATCAGAGCTTTAGTTTTCAACATTAAGCCTGGATGGACCAAGAAAGTTGAGTTGAAGAGAAACTCCACAGACAATTTATTTCAAAGTGGCCAAATTTTGAATTGTAGAGTGTCCATGGTAAAAAGTAACAACAATTGTGTGGAATTGGGAAAAAGCCCCAATTTCTGTTGTTAAATTCATGGGAAATTTGAGAAATTTGGCCATGTGGTGAGATATTCTTGATTTAATATCTGTTCTAGAAAATTTAGACCTAGAATTGGTCAAATTTGAAGTCACAATGAAGCCATGACAGTTGGAGCGAGTTTTAGAATTAAAATTCTCAATTAGTGAATTGAGTTTGGGAAACATTTGTTCCAGAAATGTCAACCCACAATGATTTGTTGTAACAAAGGTTGAATTGGTGTTATCAGGGTAAAATTAAATAAATTTAATAGTTGCAGAATGTCTATGGTAAAAATTAGGAAAAAGTTAAGCAAAAGCCCCAATTTCTGTAGCAGAATTCAAGAAGAATTGATGGGAATAAAAATGAATGTGCATAGGTGGGCACACTAAAAATGCATGATGCGCAGTAAAAATCTTGTGATATGTAAAAATTAGTCACTGGGCGGAAAAATATTGGCGTGCTGGTGTGCGCACTAAATTTTGGTGTTGTGTAGAAAAATGTGTGTGTGCGGCTGCACGCGCAAAAATTTGGCACCAACCAGAAAAATGTTGGTGTGTGGGTGTGTACACTAAATTTTGGTATCACACGAAAAAATGTTGGTGTGCGGGTCCGTGCACTAAAGTTTGGCACCATGCAAAAAAATATTGGCATGTTAGTGTGTGTGCTAAATCTTGGCACTGCACGGAAAAATTTTGGTGTGCGGGTGTGCGGACTAAATTTATCATTGTGCGATGTGCACACACATAACAATGGCATGCGTGGTGTGTGTAGTATTGGCAGAGCGCAAAGGAGTTTGGTTGGTGCGCGTGCAATGTGGGTATATGTTGTCGCATGATAGTTTAGTTAATGGTGCACACAGAGTACTAGTACGCGGTGGGGGTGTACTAAAATTTGGCATGGTGCAGCACGTAGATTGAAATGCACGCGGAATATCAATGCACAATACAAAAATTGCGCGCAACA
>JZKD02S0475371.1:59874-70630 GCA_000966675.3 Picea glauca
TTGATGTTGATAGGGTTAGTGAATGAGTTTGGCTAAACAGTTTAATCTTAGCCAAAGTGTCTAGGTTAGATTAGTGAATAAATCTGGCCAGACTGTCTAATCTTGGTCAGATAGCGCCAGGGTAGAGTAAATTCTTAACCCAACAGTTTAATATGGGTTAATTGTCATAGAAAACTAGGTTAGAATATAGGCTAGTGTCTTTGCTTCAATAAAACTAGCTTGATGATCGATGTTGCACCATGATTTGGATACCTAAAAGTTGTTTGGCTAACCCCTTGGTGGTGTAGACATAAAAAGTCTTGGAGAAAACCCGTGAAAAGAACTTATCCTAAGTTTCCTCGGTGCATGTATTTTCCGTGCCCTCACTTATGCTCTATTCATATATCAGTGGTCCAGATGATTGCACCCAGATCTACGGTGGACAGATCTTTCCAGACCCCCCCAACTGTTCTATCTTTAACGGAGGGTGGGGGGTCGTGAATTGCTGATAAGACACACGCGCATCTGGACAGCTCAGGATCAAGCACGCAGATCTACGATCAGTATTCGATTTCGGACCCCCCCATCCATTCTTCCTTTAATGGAGGGGGGGGGTCCAGAATCGGTGATAAACGACGCACACAGATTTGCGGCCAAGAAGCAAGCACATAGATCAACGGCTCCAGGTGTTTTTCGGACCCCCTCGACTGGTCTTCTTTTAACTGAGGGGGGGGCATACGGAATGGAATCTTTCCTCTAGCAAGCCCCTCTTTATACATGGCAACGATCTAATGGCCCTGAGTCCCATCACCTCCTATTGTCTGACATATCTTCGTCACCTCTGGACGTCACCTTCCACCTTTCTTAAAAATTCAAATCCCTTTAATGTCTGATAGTCCTTCCCCCTCATTCGCTGGTGGCAAGCCCCCTCACCATGACTTCTACCCTAATCGGTAACCACCACATCACCCATCCGTATCCCTCAGTCATTGTCACCTGCCATCTCACACTCTAAGTGATCTGTTGGCCATTTATTACTAGATGACCTATCCATTAACCAGCTGACCTATCTCCCGCACCCAACGGACACCCATTTACTCAAAAATACCCTTTTTCTTCCTATTTTCACCATTTACCCACTCATCACACCAGACAGATTTACACCATTTTCTCCTCCGTTACAATCAGTTGCCCCCACGAGTAGCCATCCCGCTAACATTGTTTTTCTTGTAGGTACTGTTGCAGTAATCGCACCAAAGTCCAAACAAGTAGAAGGAGAGGAGAATCCATTTCTCTCGCCTCCTGTCGACCTTGAAAGGATCCCACTAGTCAAAAAAGACAGCTTAATCACAGATACAAAGTGCGATTTTGATTTCGCAGACTTTCAGTTGTGGCTCAAGGAAGTTTTCCTGGACCAGAGTGATGAAATTAGACTCTGGGAGTCCAACTTACCCCTTTACCTTTTCCCTTAGATTCATCCTTTTCTAGAGTTCACCCTCAAGTGCCAAGCCCACTACATTCCCAAGAAAAGAGTCGTCATCTCCTCGTCCGGAGAGATTCTTTTCCTCATCACGCCCGAATCCATCGACCAAATGATGCAAATCCCCTGAGCCGACACTGCATCACCCTTCAACCTAGAAACTCTTACAGAATTATACCAGAAAATGACCTTCCCCCAAAGAGCTCAAATATTCAAGCTTTTCCTTCCCCCATCCACTCAATTTCCCTCCACAAATCCTCCTTATCCTTCTTCCATGTTCTCGACTAAAGGAAACCAGATAATCTAATCCCTTTGTGCCTTAATGGGATACTATTCAGATTAGTGGGTAGATGAACCCATTCTGGGATTTTTATCCATCTTCTCTACCGATGAGAAGCCCACTACCCAGTTCGACTTCAGCACATTTCTGGCGAATAATATTCACGAACAGTTTGTTAATTTCACCACGGAGGGCATGTTCCGGTACTCTTCCATACTGGCGTATTTGTTCGTTTTCTTCCAAGAAGACAAATTTGTCTCTTCCATGCAGAAGATGGATGGAGATGGTAGAACCCAGGCAGTGATAGCATGGACCTCCTTTCTCAAGCAGAACTACACAGATTTCAATTTCAAGGAGTTCATCGATCAATTCTACCACCTAGTGGTGAGTATGCTTAGCGGCAGGCTCGAGCCTTGGATAAATGATGAAGTTCAGAGGATCCTGCATTTTTTGGATCACACCAAGACGGGGGATTGGTATTTGTACCAAGATTACACCAAGATCAGAGTATACGGGTGCGAGTTGGCACCGTATAAGCTTCCCAAGTACCTGCCTGTCAGAATTTTTTCTTTAGAATATATAAGGCAGATAATAAATTCAGATGATATCCATTTTCTGTCACTAAAGAAAAAGCAACAACTCAAAATTAAAGGGAATATTGGCTCCTTCATCTGCAACAATCATGGCACTGGGGAAGAAGCAGACAGGTTGCTGAAGGAAATGAAGTTCTTCATGAATTTCCCATGGCATTACGATCCATGTGGGATCATCTCCAAGATGAGGGTGAAAAACAAGAACATCCCATATGTCCATGAATCTAGGCCTGAAGTTGAGAAATTTGCAAACTAGATAGTATGGGAGCCTAACACATTGGTCAAAGTAGAATAGCAGGATCCCCTGGCCACTGTATCACAAACAACCACGCCACATGTCCCGAAATAGAAAATTCCTAGGAAATATTTATCTCCGCCCGTCACTGAGGTATCGTTAGAAGAATTCCAGCTGCATACCAAGAGGCCTAAGACTATTTCAGTTCCTGGCCCGACCGGAGAAAAAGAAGCCCTGCCTACTACAGTGATCAAGGTTGACAGACCACCCCTCGGTGCAAGCCTCCAGAATGTCATAACCTCAGCATTGCCAAAGAAATCTATAGATTCTCCATTGACCACCCAGCCAGGCAAGGTAGGACCGAAGTTGAGTATCTTTGAAAAATATGAGCTGATCAAGAAAAGGAACCGGACCCTGACCAACAGTACGTGCACCCAGTTTTGGAAGCAGACGTCGACTGCACAACATAGGCTACTATCAGCATTCGACATCAATAAGGGTATAATGCATATGGCATTCCTCCAGGAACAGGTGCCAGATCCAAAGGTGATCACTGATTACAAAAGGGCCACCTTCGAATTCCAGACGAAGGACGTGCATCCGGCCAATCAGATGGATCTGCACAAGAAGACAGAGGAAATGGTCTTCTATACGCTGGCGCATGCTTCCACTACTGCGTCCAAATTGCAGGTGTCCCTGAACAACGTTCAAACACAACTGAAGTTAGAGAAGATATCGTCCTTTGCCAAGGACAATAGGATCAATACTTTGGAGGAACTGGTTCTCAAGATCAGCTACGATCCTTCGAACGTGAAAGCAGTCAAGAAGATGATTAAGAAGAAGAATTCTAACATAGCCTCCTTAAGGAAACAATTGAATCTCCCACCCAATGGAATTTATTCCATTGAGCGCCATTCCAATTTCAGGAGTAAGCACAGCATCAGTGACAGAAGTCCCATCCGCGACTCCATTGACATCCCTGGAGAAGACAGTCGACCTGGCTAAGTCTATGGAAAAGATGAACCTACAGGAAACAGAGATCAACAGGCTCAAAAAGGAGATTGAGAACCTTTAGGAACTCAAATCTTCCTTCCAGATCAGCCTCTCCAAGGAAAATCAGGTGACAGATCAGCTCAAATAAGAGTTACAACAGCTCTGGAAGCAAACAGTGGTAGGAAAAACTTTGGCCGAGGTTAAAGAAAGTGTATGGACAGACATCACCAAGTCCATGAAGGATATTTGACCCATGATACAGATCATGTTTGAGCAGAATGAATTGGTTTAGAGAAGAAAACAGTCCATTGAGAAGATCAGATCAGAATTGGGAGAGATGCCAACACAAGCGAACGAGATCATCAAGTTCCTAAATTCTAAGACCAGGGAAGAGATGGAAGAGCTGAAAATTGAAGACAGAACAGAGACCATCCTTGAGGTCAAAAGAGTTTTGACCAAGAGAGGATTAATGCTTCATATGCAAGAAAAGGTTCAGGCCATGGACCTGGGGGTACAAAGATTCTTTAGTAATCTTGAGGCTCTACAGAAGAAAGGTCTACCTGGTCTGAAGGTAATCAATGATAAATTGATGACACTCCGATACTACAAGAAGAGATTGGCCGATGTGGCTAAGGATAGTTCAAAGTTTGTAGGAATTCAAGGCAGCATCACTGGCAAAGAATTTCTAGATGCACTTCAGTGGCACATCAGTATTCAACATGAGATTCGATACATCTTCGTCACCAAACCTACCTTCACCAAGTACATAGAAATGGACGAAGGTTATCGAAGGCTACTCAAAGTCAACGTGCCCAGTCATCTTCAATGGGAGGAACTATGTGATCTAATCGAGTAGCAGATGAGTTCTCCCAGTCTATTCATTTGTCCAGTCAGTTGAGGTTGTGCAGAGGCTTCATCAACGGCCCACCCAGAAATCAGCATGCAGTTACACCACATCATCAAGCAATTCCTAGATTTATGCAATTTGTTAAGTTAGTTAGGCTAAAAATAGATTTAGCACGTCCTGCTCATTAATGACAGGATCGTTTGTAATTTGAGTTATAAATACTTCATATTTCAAAGTATTGAGGGTTGTTGATCTTCACACCCAGAAACTATCAGACTGTAATATTTTTGAAGAAATCTTCCATTAATACAAAGAGGCACTTTTATAGGATTCTTGTGTGTATTCACTGGTGATGTTTTTCTCTCTAAGTTGAATGATTCTCACTTTGTTATCATACTGTTTTCTAAATCTAATCTTTAGAAGTAACGAATGTTGCAGGATTTATCTCGTATACCCTGTTTCTGACTCAAAAGATTTTAGTGTTTTATCTTCTGGTTTTTCAATAAAGAAATTCTTAACTTCTTCTTTGTTGAAATTATCTTTCTCATATTTTCTACTATTCCCCATTTACACTATCGAAGAATCTAGTGATTATATTATCTCGCCCTGTGAAAGTTTTCCTTTGCGTTTCTGGTTTGGATTTCATATTTTATTCAAGACACAGACCCCATATCCCAATGGATGTGTAGACTGTCTCAACCAACTCGACAAACACTACGACAACAAAAAACAACCTATTTATTTACCTAGCCTAATATTTAAAATTTGAAACATAGCTAAATCATATAGAGAGATCCCTCTCTGAATTTGGAAGGGCTAGATCCCAGCTTCAAAAGTTGTTGGATAAAGTTACCTCTCGTATATTTCTTCTTCCTAACAACCTCTTGGAAATTTACAGAGCGCTAACATATTGGCGACCATACTAGGGAAAGAACAGAGCTAAAAATGTATAACTTCACGTTTTATTTTCCCTAAGAAGAAAGTTTGTTCCTGAAATATTGCAAATTTGAGAAGAAAGTAATGTTTAGAGGTTGATTAAAATTTGTACATATTATTTTTCGACTCATAAAACTAAAAAGTATATATATATAAAAATCGAAAAGAAATCTGGCTCCCAAGAAAGTTTATACTCGATCTCATCCAGACCCAAAACCTGCGATAGTAACAGATAACCCAGAGTAGCTGCTCAGGAAAAAGATCATAGTTGAAGGTTCATTAAGTCATACTCCCTTTCATAAGTCCCTTTCTTGTTCAGGAGAGCTCGTTACCTTTCAAATCCCTGACTTTGACACCCCTTTCGAACAAATTCTGGTTAGGACAAGATCCGACAGTTTTGTGACTGAAGTCATTCTGGACCCAACCATTTTTCAACCCCAGACTCCTGAAATTCCATCTCCCACTGCTAAATCGTGAACCACTCCGTCGATGCTGGCTAGTCCCTCCTCATCCTCGTCTTCCGTCGCTAACTCGCCTATCATCCAGTTTTTTATCCCACCTCCTCCACCTATCATTGCAGCTAGGTGCGCTCCCTTGGTGTTGGTCGCACCCCTTCATGCCATGCCCCAAGAATATCAAATGAGACTCCGACAGTTCGATGGAATAGAACCTTTGAACGCCCAACAACACGTTGATAAAATGAATGATTATTTTGACTTGCACGAAGTAGATGAGGCTGACGTTCAAATGAGATTGTTTTCCTAGAGTTTGACAGGTGACGTTAAGAAATGGTATAAATTTTTACGTGCCACCTCAATCCTTGAACTTACCGCATTTCAAAGGATTTTTCTAGAAATATGGGAGGTAAAGAAAAACCCTCTCCAAATATTGTCAGAATACGAGGATATTAGAAGAAATCAAGGTGAGACAGTTTAAGATTACTGCACTCGTTTCAATAACCTGTACAATGCAATCCCAACCGAAATCAAACCTCCACGGGGTCTGGCATTGATAAAGTTCCCTGATGGTTTTGATGCCAATATGTCATACCAACTAAGGGAAATAAATTCTACCACCCTGGAATACATGAAGAAAAGTGCAATAAGTGTGGAGGCCAATTTGTTGGCTAAAAGGGCACATTAGAGGTTAGAGATGAGATTCATAATTAAAGAGGAACCTTTCGCATCAACCTCTGATTCCAAATTGGATTCCTTTTCCAGAGCAATGGAAAGAATGATGGAAAGACTTACTGTGTCAGAAATAAATCCTCCAAGAGACAATCCACCAGCTCCTTAGGCTTGAAATCCTAACTTCAGGAGAAACCCTCCTCAAATTAGACAGAGAGATCCTAGGGATCAAAGAGAGCAGAGAGGTCTAGATCAATAGATCGGACCTCCCCTACAAGAAAATTATGCTGATGAAGGGGAGGAAGTGATTGAGGAACTAGAGGATACTCACATAAATCTCATGGGCATTCATGATAACGAAGCTATTTTCCTTACCCAAGAAGAGCAGGAACTCTTTATTCTAAATAAAACAAAAGTAAGTGAAGAAGCTGAAGATGTCGAACAACAGGAATTCGAAAATGCCATTCTGGAGGTACACCGGCAGTACAATCTATGGAGTAAAAATATAGAAGGGATTTCCCCAAAAAAGATGATTGAAACGAAGAAGGTAGTCGAAACCAAAAAAGGCCTCTGAACCATCTGCTGAGAAGATTCCTGAAAAGATCACTGCTGACGTTCCCGTGAAGAAAAACCTTACTATTCTGAAAAGATTGTCGCAGCCTGAGGTTTCATCAATTAATAAACCAAGTACTTCTGTCCGGAAGAATGTGGTAGACGAACCAGAGTTGATGATCCAGAACAGTCCCTATACCTTTCAGCCTCGAAGGGGAATTAGCCAAAGTAAAAGTTCCCATTCCACTTTTCGAGTTGATGAACAAAGACGCTTATCATTCACAAGTGATTAAAGCGCTGACCATTGAACCTGATATAGGTACGAAAGACTTAACCATTGGATCAGAAAATCATTCAGATACTGTGAACCTTACTGATGATCAACCCGAACTTCTGTTCAGACCTAAAGTAGATGGCCGAGACGATAATGGTGATGTCACTCCTTTTTACATCAGTCTAAATATACATGACCTGATCTTGCATAACGCTATGCTGGATTCGGGTGCTTCCCACAATCTGATGCCTAAAGCAGTGATGGAGAAACTGGGACTAGAGGTCACCATACCTTACAAGGATTTACACTCATTCGACTCCAATAAAGTTAGATGTATTGGATTGATCAAAGACCTATGTATCACCCTGGTTCAGATTCCTGAAAAGAGCATGGTCATGGATGTGGTGGTTGCAAACATTCCCCCGAAGTATGGAATGTTGCTATCCTAGTCTTGGGTAGCTATGTTGAGAGGTACATTGTAGCTAGATATGTCATATGCCACTATCCCAGTTTTTGGGCAACAAAGAAGGCTATACAGAGAAACATTGATGAAATACATGGTCAGTAGCCAAGAAAAACTGCACAACTATCCTCTTTACTCTGCGCATTCTGACTTGGATTCTTTTATCTTGTACAACGATGGTGACACGGGAGAGAAAGACACTCAGCTGGGAGAAGATACATCTAGTTCGAATGAAGGCAAAGAAATCATTGAGGTAGAAAGGAAGAAAAATGTGATAACTGAAGAATTACCAGCAGATTTCTGGAGCATGGATTTTGATGGAGCAGTAAGAAAAGAAGGAGCTGGAGCGGGAGTTTGTCTGCACAATCATAGAACTAGGTATTCAGAAAACCATTCTTGCAAATTAAATTTTCAATGCACTAACAATATCGCTGAGTATGAAGCCTTGATGCTCAGTCTGAAGCTTTTGAAAAGAGTTGGTGCCAAACAGATTATGGTAAGAGGTGATTCTGAGTTAATAATCAAGCAAATTAAAGGTGAGTATGCTGCAAAACACCCCCGTCTTAGAGCTTATAGGAATGTTGTTCTTTATGCCCTTAGATGTTTCACTGAAGTTGATTTGTAGGTAATGCCTAGGGGACAAAACATTTTGGCAGACGGATTGGCTACGTCAGCAGCCACATGTAAGATTCATTTCCGCTCAACCCGCCCATACATGGTAGAGGTGAAGTGCAGACCAACCGTTCTCGACAATATCAGGTACTGGCAAGGGTTTGGTAATGATGATCAAATCGAAGACTTTTTGCAGTGTAAAAATGATTTTGAATGTACAAATATAGATTTAGAGAACGAGGATGAAAATGTAAATAGATCTGATTTTGAAATTGATAGTGTAAATAGCGTAGATTCGGGAGAATTAGGCGATGATGAGATGGAGATTGATATTCTTCATTTGAAAAGTAACGTTTTACCTAGGGGCCTAGTTTCTTTAGAGGATTTGTTTGATTTTAATTATGTAGCCAAAAAACCAAAAATTGAAGCCAGTGGACAAGAAGTGGAAGATTGTAATATAGGGATGGAGGAGAAACCCTGGATGGTCAAATTGTCCAAATCATTACCCCCTGAGAAAAAAGTCAAATACATTGAGTTGTTCAAAGAATATTTAGATGTCTTTGCTTGGGTTTATGAGGATTTGAAAGCTTATTATACCAACATCATAAAACACAAGATTCCAATAAAAGAAGACCGAAAACCATTCAGACAGAAACTCAGGAGGATAAATCCCAAGTTACTCCCTCTGATAAAAAAGGAAATCAAAAAAATGTACGATGCCAAGATCATAGTCCCGTTGCGTTTTTCCAAATGGTTCTCTAATTTGGTTCCTACACGTAAGAAATCTGGGGAAATCGGGCTTTGCATAGATTTCCAAAATCTGAATAAGGTCTCCTTGAAGGACAATTACCCCTTGCCCAAAATGGACCACATCCTTCAAAGGGTGGTCGAATCCAGTCGAATCTCTTTGCTGGACGGTTTCTCGGGTTATAATCAGGTCCTCGTCCACCCAGATGAGCAAGACAAAACCTCTTTCACTACACCATGGGGCACTTTCATGTATGTGAAAATGCCTTTTGGTTTGATGAACGCGGGAGCCACTTTCCAGAGAGCGATGGACATCACCTTTGTGGAAGAGTTACGGAAATTTATTGTCATCTATCTGGACGATGTAACTATGTTTTCCCAGTCTGATGACGAGCACCTGAGGCATCTCAGAAGAGTCTTCGAGAAATGCAGGAGGTTTGGGATTTCTTTAAATCCTAAGAAAATCCTTTTCAGACTAGAGGAAGGAAAACTTCTAGGGCACGTAATCTCCAAGGATGGAATCAAAATAGATCCCAGCAGAATCGAGGCCATACAAAAATTAGAACACCCAAGAAACATCAAAGAATTATAGTCTTTTATCGGAAAAATAAATTTCCTACGAAGATTCATACCCAATCTGGCAGAGATCCTCAAAAACATTACAAATATGTTAAAAAAGGATGTAAAAATAAAATGGGACACCGAGTCCAAGCAATCTTTCGAACAAGTCAAACGAGCACTCACAGAAGCCCCCATTTTGATCAATCCTGATTTTACCAAGGATTTCTATCTTTTTTCTTTCGCCTCCGAACATACCATTGCAGCGGTATTATTACAGAAGAACAACAAAGGGTATGAACAACCCATAGCCTTCTTCACTAAAGCGTTAAGAGATGCTTCTTTAAATTACAAGATAATGGAGAAAAAAGCTTTTGCCTTGGTAAAATCCATAAAATATTTTAGGGTCTACATTCTCCATTCCCACACCATTGCATATGTTCCGAATGCGGTAGTAAAAGACATTTTGACCCAGGACAATCCGGATGGAAGAAGAGGAAAATGGATTTTTTTCATTTTAGAATACGACATAGAGATTAAGCCTACGAAACTAATCAAAGGTCAAGGCCTTGTAAAATTAATGGCTGAATCAAATTTCCATGCTCTTGACATTAATTTCTTAGCTGCAGCAGATGAACGGGGCAAGATGGCGACTCCAAGCGTGAGAGAGGTATTTCTCAACTCTCCATGGTACGCAGACCTTATATTCATTTTTCATAATCTACAAGCTCCCCCTGGCTTGACTAAGACTAAAGCTAGATTTCTGAAGTTGAAAGCATTGAAATATTGCATTCTAGAAGGTAATCTGTATTGGAAAGATCCTGGATGTATTCTGTTAAATTGTTTATTGAAAGATGAAGTTGATAAAGTGCTACAAGAATTTCATGTAGGAGAATGTGGTGGCCATCTGAACTGGAAGGTCACAGCCAACAAAATCCTCAGATCTGGTTTCTATTGGCCCACCCTATTCGTTGATGTACATTGTACAATGACCACATGTCATCAATGTCAGTTGTTTGAAGGCAAAAGGAAACTCCTCCCTCTACCCCTGAAACCGATCTCAGTTGAAGCCCCTTTTCA
>JZKD02S0475371.1:103309-114749 GCA_000966675.3 Picea glauca
AGAGTGCATTATATTCTTCTTGACCATGAAACTTACCTTTACCATCCCAAAATGATGGAAGGCCCTTTATGAACAATCCTTCAAATAAATTCTTGAAATCTTTCACACTTTGTTCCATCTATGTTGCTTTATTCATAATTTATTTCAAAAGATCATGTTTTGCAATAATCCTTTTGGCTTGTGATATAGTCTGAACAATGTATTCAGTGGTTGATCCAGTTCCTATAGTAGGGATTAAAACCATGGCTCTAGTCACCAACTCTACTTTCAATTGAGACCATTCCATCTTTTCCTTTTCCAGCTACAAAATCTCATCCTTATAATCCAGTGCTTCTTTCTAAAATGTTTCTTTCTCCTCCTCTAAAGCTACAAATTATGTTTTATGTGGGAGTTCTTTAGCAATAATCTTCAACTTTTTCTTCAAACTCTGAATTATTTTATCTTTTTCATCCAATAAAGACTTCAAACCTTGAGATCTTTCAGACTCAATACTTTTAATTTGAGTCTGCCAAGCTTTGTTGGTTGTTTTTTCTTGTCTTAGATGTCCTTCTAATTTTGCAGCAAAGGATGTCATCTTTGAATTTTGAAAATTTAAACTCAAATAATCAGAATATAAAAAACCACTGGTCTTCTTATGTAATTTCACTTTGTTAGGGAAACTTATATTGTCATATTTAATTTTAATCTCAAACACTTTATCCTCTTCTACAGCTGTAATATTAAAAGTTTTATTTTCAGTATCCCTCACAGTGAACAAGGAAGCTTTATGTTGAGAAAAATTTTCCACTTCAGGAAACAAATCCCTCATTTCACCCAAAGCCACATTTCTTTTTTCATCATATTGTTTAACTATGTCTTCTCTGGACTGATAGGATGTATCAGGTGCTTTATCAAAATAATATTTTTGACTGTGAAAAGATATTGAGCTTCCTTCACTTTATCTATAATCCTGGTACCACATTACATAATGTTCAAATTCACTTGATCTATGGGTCCTTCATCTTCCAAATCTATAATCTTCTTTGGCTAAAAAAATTTCTTCTTTTTAGCAGTTTGTTCAACATCTATATTTATAGTCTCTGAAATGCTTATTTTGTTGTACACATTAGCTTTGGGAATTTTAATCTCCAACTTTTAAAGAGATTGTTGTGTTTTTACTTGCTACAAATGTGCTTCCACATCAATACACACTTCCATATTAGCTAATTTTTCCAAGCCTTCAACATACTCATGTTCATAAGGTGCATTTTTATTCATCTATCTTCTCCTGGATATGATCTAATGCAGATCATATTTTCTTTCTTGTATTTCTGAAAAACTAAAATCTTTGAGTTTTTCCTTAACCTGTGATAAACATGATCTGGACTTAACAAAAAAAGGACCAATAACAAAGGGGAATTTAATGTTAGAGGATTTGTAAAAATTGATGAAGTTATCTCTCAGAGATGATTCTCTTCCTGATGAAATCAAGAGAAAAAATCCTGGGAGTTAAGAAAATAGGTAACAAGTAAGGAGACTCATGAAAACCATATACCCAAATCACTGTTGAATGCATAAAAAGTACCCAGTCTCCTACTCTATTTTTTGGATTTCTCTGCAGGTGAATCTTCATGTCCTCCAAAACTCTGGATAAACATGCATTAAAAATCAGAGAATAGATTCTTGACATGACCTTGTTGATGAATATGAACAAAGTGATTCTTTTACATTCAGTAGATACAAAAGTTGCTTCAGGGATTTCTCCATAGTTACTTTCTAATAAAACCTTTAACATATATGTACAATATCTGAAATGTCTCAAAGAGTGGAAATTGACTAGCTGCTTGTGAATGGTTTCAACTAGAAATTTATCGAAATTAATTCAGACAGACTGGCTAGACTCTGAATTGAAAAAAATCAAAAGAAAACCAAGCATTACTTCAAAAACATATTTATCACTATATAGACCTAGGACCTGACTCAAAAGGGAACAAACCCACTGAAATTCAATGACCAACATGTTTTTTTGTCCTAAGGTCTGCACCTGACTACTAAAGGGAAAATCTAGGCCACCTATCAGTTTAGAATCATTGATTCTTTAATTTTTGTTGGTTGGTAAGAAGTGTATTCTATAAAGACAAAAGAAAGGTTGGGTTGAAAAAATTATATGGATGAGGGTCCTCCTTGGCTGGTGGCACACTAATGACAAACCAGTGAAATAATAGAAAACAAAGGGAAACAACAAACTACTCAATGAATAATCTGTTGCAAGAAGTTGAATACTTAAAATATAATTTCAAGACATTAAACGTGTATCAAGACATAATTACTCCTTGAGGTTGCGATAAAAAAAAATATTCACCAATCATTAGTTATTTTCACGGGTTTCATATCAATAAAGACAAGTTACACAATAGCTAAAAGGAAATGACATGTACTTTGCACAAATCAAAAACTGCATTCAAGATAAGATAAAAACACATGAAAAGTTGGACACAAAAATTGTCATCAAAAGTATGTTCACAAGGTAGAGAGATTTAATCCATGCATAGAATGGTTCCAACCAGTATGATGTAGTGTTATTCTTTCCCCAAAAAAAATGACCCTTAAAACATTCAAAGATCCCCTATTTAACAGAGTTGCAGAGGTTCTCGTCCATAGGGGATCGAGACCTAAATTTAGGTAATTGTTCATAAAAAAAATTATTAACTTGACTAAGACACTAGAATTAATCAGCAAGAGTGGTTCTTATCACACACAAAAGACCACTCTTGTATCTAATCTAAGAAATGTTGGAATTAATCAACTAGAAAATACTACTGTCTCTGAGACATAATTGATGCATGCATTGGAGGAACTGAATTGGAAGAAAATAGGCCTCAAAGTGATAGAACAGAGCTCTGGTTTGAGTAACGACATGCCTGCAAGTTGTTGGAGGCCACTGGAGGTGACTAGACACATGAGTAATTCTCTTCTTGAGGAAAAGGTAATTTGTTGAAGTGTTTTGGAGCTATTCTGAATCGACCTGGGACTAAAACTTAACTCTCTGTATGTGTCTAAGATTTTGGAAGATAAGTGAAATTTGTCTCAACTATAGCTAGCCCTTCTTCTCACTTTATATGTGATGAAATGGTCTTGGATAGGGAGACGTGGAGGCGAGCGTCCAATAGGAAGACAGGATGTGTGGAGGTGATGGGTGATATGTGTGGGGTGGTGAGAGGAGCAAGAGTAGTGAGTGGAATGAATGGAGGTGATGTGGAGGTGGCACAGTGACCTGATTTCATTTAATCACATGATTGTGGAAGTTGTTGAAGGTGGTTTAGGTCCAGACCATTTTTGGGCCTGTAATCCCCCACAAGCCGCCACATACACTTCCATCAATACCATGGTTCCAATTGTGAGACCTCTGTAGAAAATTAATGTCAGGGCAGTTTACATCCCCAGAATGAATTTTGTCAATTGATATGATTACAATCTGTGATTTGGGTGATATTTACCTGCTGCACAGATCAATGGTGTTGGTTGATTTGAGATCAATAGTCTGCGATCACTTCGGTAGTTCGGGCTTCAGGAGTTTCAATGCATAGTTCTTACCATCCTCCAGAGTGGCGTACTTCCAAAGTGATGGATTTGCCTCCACATGGCCTCCATATCTGGATGGTCCAGATTCACTTCGAAAGTTTGGAATTCAAGTAATTTGTCTCCTTACTCATGCAATCCTCTGAAGTGTCGTATATCTAAAGAAGGAGATATGTCGTTGTGTGTCCTCCTTGGTGGATGGCCCAAATTCACTTCGGAATTTTGGGCTTCAGTAGTTTCAAATGTTTTGCTTGGAATTATTCCGGAGGAAAATATTCGAAGTGAATGATCTGCCTCCATGTGTCCTTGCTGATGGATGGTCCAGATTCACTTCATAATTTTGGGCTTTGGGAGTTTCAAATGTTTTTTCTAGAATTCTCCTTGAGGAAAATCGTCGAAGTGACCTGGTGGTTTGATGTCATATGATGTCACAGCTATTGATGTGTCATGGAAAGAAGGGTGGCACGTGTCATGTGGAAATGGGTGAATTCACAAGGAAATGACATGGAATGAGTGCCACATGTCATGACTGATGTGTGCCACATGCTTTGACACTTCAAGACTTCGGTTCTTCGGCTCTTCGGGACTTCGACTCTTCGGTTGTTTGGATCTTTGTCTCTTCGGAACTTTGACTCTTTAGATCTTCGAGACTTTGGCTCTTTGGTTGTTCAACTCTTCAGTACTTCATCTCTTTGACTCTTCAGGAATTTGGGTCTTTGGCTCTTCAAGAATTCAACTCTTCAGCTCCTCAGGCATTTTTGGATGTAAAGCATGAAAATCTCCCAAAGTGATGATATTGCAGAGCGATTAGATAGTGTTTATCACTCATTAACTCAATATTAAACCGTGTTTAACATTAAATAATTTGGGAGTTCGAAACTTCAACGATCGAAACAATGACAACTTCAGAAGCTCAAACGACGAAGTGGTGGAGTGACTTTCCTAATTTATTTCGTTAAACCCTGCGTGATTATGGACCCCCCGAATGAACGAGAGTCATTGATCTGACCGACCTGTTGGATCTTTACCGTTGAAAAATACCCTATTCATTTTGACAATTTGGGCCTGAAAATGACCACTCTAAATTTCTACGTTTGTCCATGGGCGTTGCATGTGCATATAAAAAGGCTTGGTAGACTTGTTGTGAGCTCAATCAATGGAAAACATGATGAAAAGCATTATGTACCAAATACAACATGTATTTTATCCTTCAGGAAAAACTGAAAGAGGAATGTGCAAAGACTCAAACAGGAAAGAAACGAATAAGAACCAAGTCACTAAAAAATTGGAAATTGACTTAACCAACCTGAAGAGGAAAAATTGATGAAGGCATAGGGAAAAGAGAGAGGAGAGGCAGGGGTGTAGACCTAGGTTACAAAATTTTATCCAACTGGGGATAGCTTGTCCCTATGAGGTGATAAGAACTATAGATCAGTGTCTTGAGATTAAATAACTGCTCTTACCTTCCATTTATTACCTTTGTTTTCATCTGCCAGCCCTGTGTATTTTCTACTATCCCTGAGCCATGCATTTTATTGAACTAAAAAACTGAAACTACACCCTAGTTCCTTGTTGGGATATGAAGTCTTTATTCACACAACTAACTAATCAAAAGACATAATAAAGGAAAGCATATATGGTACAAGAGGGACCTCTCCTCATCCTTAAACAAAATAGTGCTTCAAGAAGCTCCCATTTATTGTGCCTCCAAATATCTCTATATCGTCTATATTGTGAAGGATAAATGTGTTGTTGTTCAGAACTTAAACCACCTTAAAAGGGCCACACCATAGGTTGTCAAATTTACCATGCTTGGACTTATCATCCCTTCTAGCATCCCACCTCAAGACTAAGTCAGATTCCTAAAAAATATCCTTATTGGTTTTCTTATCAAAGGATGATTTGATCCTTCTCTGGTATGCCTCTTTCCTTTGATCCAGTGCTTCTCTTCTTTGCTGAAATTCTATAATATGGAAGATTCTCCTTAGGATGTCATTTGGTTCCGCAATCTCTTCCTGCAAGAATTTTAGAATTGGTATACCAAGCTGAGTGGGAAAAACAATGTCTATTACATAAACAAGATGGAATGGTGAGGTTCCTAGAGACTTCTTAGTGTTGATTCTGTCAGCCCATAAATCATATTTGAGTTTAGAGCCCCATGATTTCTTGTTTTCAGTCAACAACTTCTTAATGATCGTGATGAGAGTCTTGTTTGATGATTCTTCCAAGACATTTCTTTGAGGGTAATAGGGTGTGAAATGTGTCAAGTAGATGTTGTGACTGCCACAAAAGTCAATCATGGCTTTGGACTTGAATGCTTGGGCATTGTTCATTACTAACTTGTTGGGGCAACCAAATCTATCAAAAATATTAGTTTCCAGGAAATTGATGATCACTTTGTCAGTGGCCTTCATGGTGGGCACAACCTCAATCCATTTGGTGAAGTAGTCAATGGTAGTGAGGATCCACTTGTGTTGTCCACTGGAGGGTGGATTTATCTCTCCTATGAAGTCTAACCCCCATTGTTGAAACACACTACTGGCATTGATAGGTTTTAGGGGCATTGATAGTAACTTTTGTTTCCCTGCAAATATTTGGCATTCATTGCAGGCTCTAAAAGTGGAAAACACATCAGAGAAAAGGGTGGGCCAGTAGTATCCTATCCTCGGGATCTTGAGAGTTGTGGCCTTCCAATGCTAGTGTCCTCCACATACTCCTCTTTACATTTAGGCTTTGACTTGTTTGACTTCATTTTCATCAAGGAATCTTAACAATATGCCATCAAGATCTATCCAATAAAATCTCTGGTTTGAGATGTAGAATTTGATGTCTTTCAATTTGAGAAACTTGGCCTTTGTATTCTTCACATCTGGTGGACATTCAAAATGATGTATAAAATAGATGATGTTCTTATACCAAGGTGAAGAGGAGTAGTTTTCAGATACTTGTAAATTGTCTTTTCCAGGCTATATGATGGGTGTGTCTGATTAGGTGAAGATCTGATGCAATTCTAGCACCTTACAATTTGAATCTAATAACAATTTGGCCAGTACTTTCCCCTTGATCAACTTGGTGGGATTTATGTGCAAGTCATACTCCAACAATTTGACAATCCATTTTCCTCTTTTCCCCTTGTTGTATGGATGGAACAGAATCTCTTTGACACTGCTACTAGGAACAAAGGTTGGTATGCTAGATTGTAGCACATAAACCTTGAAGGCCTTGAGTGCTTTTCCCAGTGCATAAGCCTGCTTATCTAATATATCATAATTCAGCTCAACATCTTGGAGGGATCTGCTAAAAAAGGCTATTGGTTGCTCATGCCCTTCTTCATTTTTCTGTAGCAGTACAATAACACTCGTTTCCTCTGAAACAAAGAAGAAGATGAAGAAATATTTGGTATAGTCAGGGATGGCCAATACAAAGGATTCAACTAAATCTTGATTGATTGTTTGGAAAGATTATTTTTCCTCCAAGGACCATTTTATCTCAACATCGTTCTTCAACATGTTAGTAATAGGCTTCATAATTTCAACAAAATTTGGCACAAAACATCTAAGGAAGTTTATCTTACCAATAAAAGACTGGACAGCCTTTTTATTTTTGGGGATATCAATCTCTTGAATGGCACAAACCCTATTTGGATCAATTTTTATTCCTCCTATTGATATGATGTGGCCTGGGAGCTTCCCTTCTGGCATGGTGAAGTGAGACTTTCTAGGATTCAGGGATATTCCATATCTCCTGCATTTCTTGAAAACCTGCTCCAGGTGCTGCAAATGTTCATCATAAGACTTGGAGAAAATGGTTATGTCATCCAAGTATCTAACCATATTTTTTTCTTTCTCCCCCACAAAATATATGTCCATGGCCCTCTGAAAAGTGGCCCCTACGTTCAT
The DNA here is from genome assembly GCA_000966675.3 of Picea glauca. Lineage (NCBI taxonomy): Eukaryota > Viridiplantae > Streptophyta > Pinopsida > Pinales > Pinaceae > Picea > Picea glauca. Next base: position 110,767 of record JZKD02S0475371.1, read on the forward strand.
CATCCCAAAGGGCATCTTTTCATACATGAATGTTCCTCGTGTGGTAGTGAATGTTGTTTTTTCTTTATCCTCTTCACAAATTGCTATTTGGTTGTAACCAAAGTATCCATATAACAAGGAAATTATGTGTGCACCTACCACCCTCTGTAAAATATGATCCATCTTGGGGAGGGGGTAATTGTCCTTTCGAGAACACTTGTTGATATTTCTGAAATAAACACATAAGTGTATCTCCCCACTTTTATTCCTTACAGGTACTGAGTTGGCCACCAAGTTTGAATACCTCAATGGTACAATAATCTTTTCATCCAACATTATTTTGAACTCTTTCTCAATTATGGTCATCAACATGGGATTAAACTATAGAATCTTTTGTTTGAATGGCTTGGAACCAGCCTTTAGAGGGATCTTAAGCTGGATGATGTTAGTTTCAAACATCTTCAAATCTTCATAGGACCATGAAAAAGTATTAGAAATTTTTTTAATGAGACTGACATACCTATATTTTTGTTCTGCAACTAATTTTTTGGACATCTTGATGATCTTGGGATTCTCAGCGGTCCCAATATTGCAATATGTCATCTCTTCTTCTTGATTCCTCATGGAAGCTCCTTTGTAAACATCATTACTGTCAAACAACATTTCCAATGGCACTATTCCTCTTGGGATGTGATTATTTTTCAGCCCCACACTATCATGACCAACTACTGTCTTCAATAGATGTGATGCTTATTGATATTCTAATTTCACATTTTCACCTTCTTGACTTTCTTGATCAATTGAGATATTGGAAAATTCATCAATGTTGTGTAGAAATCCTTGCAACTCTAAAACATCACTAAGGAGTTGCCAATGCTTTATGTTGTCTTGTATGGATGTTCTATGTTTGATTTTCATCTGATATTTAATATTTGGGCAAACAGGAGGCCTGAAAGTGTTGGCAGCTAAGGCCAGAGAATCTGTCTTCTGATTTTGTTCTTTGGGAACGAAATAAATGTTAAATGCTAAAAATAAATTATCAATCAGATCCCATACCTTGTTCCTATATTGCTTGAGAGTTTGTTTATTAGTTTGATATATGTTTCTAAATTTATTGATGAACAACTCATAATCACCAAAAACTGCTAAACAATCAATGGCCATGTCTTTGGCAGCCCTTAGTCCCAACACCAGAGCTTGATATTCAACTATGTTATTAGTAGTCTCGAGCTCCAACTTATAAGAGAGGGTTATCACTTCTTCTGAAGGAGAAATAAGGAGTATACCTTCACCTGATCCTTCCTTTGATGAAGAGACATAGAAATACATCTTCCATACTTTGTTTGACTGACCTGTCAATGACCGATCTCTACATTGGCTAACTAGAATTTAAGGTTCATCATCATTTAAATGAAAAAGAAGGATGACTTCTTGGGTTCTGATGACCACTGACTATGTAGGATAATCTTACCTCTATGTATAGCCTCCTATTTTCTCCTCCAAACACAGGGATGGTGGCATAAGTGAGGTCCATTTGTAATGATCCTCCAACCTTTTTAGCCCAAGTTCTTGATAAGAGCATACCAAAATTTGGGGGAATGTTTGATACAACAATGTCCATCACTACACTCTTCATGTGTAATTGTTCTAGAGAAACCACCATGTCCTTTATCAATACAAGACACTTTACTTTCTTAGAATCAAAGGAGTGAAGGTCCTGGTAAGTCTTGGTAATCTCCAGACCTAGTTATTCCATAACAAATTTGGGCATGAAATTGTGAGAGTCTCCCAAGTCCATAAGACACTTATGCAGGATATTATCATGGACATTCAATGATATATAGAAAGGAGGAGAAGCATCAGAGCCATACTCAATGTGTGAACCCATAGTAATGATTGGGTTTTCATCCAAGAAATTAATGACATCAGAAGATACACTAGAAGGAGTTGGTTGCAGAACTTTCATGATGGATTTTTTGAAAGGTTCATTTTTTTAACAATTTTGTCAAAGGCATAGGGATCTTGATTTTTCTCAGCTCATGTTCCAGGCTAAAAGAGTTTGGTGGCTGATCAAATTCCTTTATTTTAGGGACAATAGGTTTTGATGGGGGAGATGACTTAGATTTATATGACATACCTTTACTTGGATTTGGCTTGGGGGGGATTCCATCTTGTTTTTTTTTTTATCAGAGGTGGTGGATTTGTAAGCCCCATTTCTTGTCCTCAAATTATATTTATTCTTGGGTTGACCTTGAATAAATCCCTCCTTCCCTATCTGATCATCAAACTAATTTAACAATTATTCTACCTCATATTCTTTTTGTGTTAAGTGACTGGTATAATAACCTGTCTCATTGAAAAGAACATCAATATCATCCATAACATCACTATCTACATCTATATCCTCAATCTGATTGTTTTGGAAAGAGGGCACTACCCTTTGATCATCAAAATTTATGTTTTATCTCTACATTACTCGTGGGGCATCATTAGGCCTTTTGAACTAATTTTGATTTCTATTTCTAGCCCCTTGAAAAGTTCTATTTGGTTGTTTGGATTCCCATTTTAGCTTAGCTATTTTAGAAGTCAAATCCTTCAAAGTATTGGTCATTTCCTCAAGTTTTGGATCAGATGTGGCTGAGTTAGAGGAGGTAGGGGCATCCTCTCTTTGATTTTTCTTCTCTTTATCAGATCTAGTCTTTAGTCTAACTAATGCCAAAATATTATATTCGACCTCAATGGTTGTTTCCTGCAAGGATAATAGTGTGGTTGATGTTCTCTCTCTTAGGAGGAGGGAGAAATCTGCATCAAATGCATTAGCATAAGTGATCTTGGTAGAGGCTTCAGAGGATTCTACCATACATTTTATTGAATCTCTTGGTGAAGTTTGAAATAGATTCACCATTCTTTCTCTTTAGAGCCCCAAATTCAGTTATGTAGTAGAGGTAATCTCCTATATCCCCATTGGTTTATGAAAGTTTCATCCAGATCCTCGATATCTACAATGGAGGCTGAGGGAAGACCTCTGAACCATTTTCTTGTTTTCCCATCTAGAACGGATACGGGTCCAACCAATCTCATGTAGTGCTATTCTTTCCCCACAAAATATGACCCTCAAAACATTCAAAGATCCCCTATTTAATTTTTTATAAATCATATACACCAAAATAATCACCATGATCGTTGATTAAGTTATTAATGACTAAGTTAATCTTAATAAAATTTAATTATTAATTATCATGATTATTGATTAAGTTATTAATAACTAAGTTAATCTTAATAAAAATTAATCATTAATTACACCTTTCAAATATTTATAAACCTATATTAAATCTCAATTTCTAAATATTTATAACTCTTTCAATCTTTATAATAATACTTTATAATTAAGTTAACTATAAATTAACATCAACATTGAACTTGTGACTTCTTAAAAGGAAACACATGTTCTTAACCATTAGGCCCACTCACTCTGTATATAATGATATAATCCATTAAGTTTAATTTAACCATTAAATTAAATATATGAATAAATATAGCATTCATTATAATATAAATTTTCTACATTCAAATTTGGAGATTCAAAAATTTATAGGATTTTCAGCAAGATATTAAAAAAACAAGCCAAAAAAAGATTCAAAAATTGTTAGGATTTTCAGCAAAATATTAAAACAACAAGCCAAAAAGATGATCTAATTATACACCATAATAAGCGAAAAAGTTGATCTAATACAAAAAGATGATCACCATTACGAAATCTGAATAAATGTTGTGGAGGTAACTGTGCGGGTACAACCATGTTTGTAGGTTGATCACCCAATCGAAAGAAGTCTACTGGGGGAGGTGGCAGTGGAGGTATAGCCATGTTCTCAATCTGACCAAGAGGTATGAAGAATTCTGTAGAAGGTAATGGTGGATCACCTAGTCTCAACAATTGTAGTGGACTTAGTTGTGAAGGTACAACCATATTTGCAAGTTGATCACCAAGTTCGTTGAATTCTAGT
>JZKD02S0475371.1:124741-135512 GCA_000966675.3 Picea glauca
CAAGGACAGGTGGTTGTAGCCACCTTCCGGTTGTAGCTGGAGAACATTGGGGGTTGTAGCCTCCTTCTGGTTGTAGCCAAAGAATTGGGGAGTTGGAGCTTCCCTCAGGTTGTAGTCTAAGAAACTAGGGGGTTGGAGCCTCCTTCCAGTTGTAGCTAGAAAACAAAGGAATTTGGTGCTTCCAATGAATTTAATTCTTCAAGACATATAAGAAAAATCATTACGTGGTTTTCTCCCGATTTTGGTTTCCACGTAAAACACTGGTGTACTGTGTATATGTGTGATTGGTTATTTCTTACTACTCATTATTGGATAATAATTCTACATTGATATAACATTTGAAGAAAAAGGATTATAATTATGCTATTATTGATTCACCCCCCCTCTCAGTAATCCAACAACTTGTACACATTTGTCTACCTCATATGGAATGTTACAAAATGGGCAATAAACCAAACCTTCAATTTTGGCTTCATCTATATCTTCCTGGGCCTGGCGATATTCGATATTCATATCTTTCAATACCATCATTTGGAAGAGCTCTGCTAATATCTGTCAAAGGAATTGACTCCTTGCAACAATCAATAGCCATGCAAAATAGAGAGGCATGTGCTTTGAGACCTCCATAAATAATTTCATCAATCTGCTTCGTTATACATTTAAAACAAAACAGATGCCCATTTCGACACTGTACCATATTTTCAACTGGATATTCCAAATAACAACAACCACATTCGATAGACACTGCCCCTACTCCATCCATTTCAACTACTTCTGTCTCACTCAGGCTTACCATATGAGAGTTTCTGCTCCTAAATTGTTTGGAGTCACAACTTTTCCACCCATTATTGCTTCTCCACTAATTATCGTCTTGCCCTTGTCCTTTTGGGAATTATTAACTTCCAAAAAATTCTACTTCTCTGGTCCTCCTTTTAACTTCTTCTCTCAAGACTTCTAAAGGTCCATCATCTAACGAATCCAAAGAAACCACATTTCCATCGTCTGAAGAAGATGAACTTATGACATAGTCTGAAGAAGATGAACTTGCTTTGAATTATTAAGTTGTCCCAAGAAAGATCTTTTAGTTTCTCTGGTCCTCCTTTTAACTCCTACTCTTGTGACTCTTGAAACTCCATCGTTTGACGAATCTAAAGAAACCAACTTTTCATCGTTAGAATTAGTGGCATAGTCTGAAGAAGATGTTGAACGTGCATCCATATTTCCCAAAGTCAGTAAGGAAGTCTGGTATAAATGGATTGAATTTCCACTTGGCCCCATCAGAGATTATTACAATCAAGAATGCGAGAATAATCCTTGAACACATAGATTCTAGGTTAATACAAGGTATAAACAAAGACGAAACATAAATAAATACAAGTCGACCGACAACTTTCAAGCTGACAACATTCCTGCGCACGGGTTAAGTGTGGAGATTTTGGACTCTCTAGTGCTTTAAGAAGTCGGTTAGGAAATTTTGTTTTCATATTTTATTCCTGTTAAAGTGTAACCTTTCATTATGAGCATGAGGGGATTTATGAAAATTATTCTGGGGTGGTTCAAACATTTTTATTGGTTACGGGAACAGGCACTACACGAGAGGGTTTATGAAAATTATTTTCGGGGTGGTTCAAACATTTTTATTAATTCCGGTTAAATAATGTGTATCATTAAAAATTGGAGTTTGGTGATTTTTTTTTATCATTTTTACTATCAAAGATGAAAGACGAAAACAACAAACTATTTTTAAATATTTTCATTATTAGCCCATACACAACAAACTATTTTTAAATACTTTCATTATTAGCCCACACAGGAAGGTAGGAGGGATTATTGTAAACGTATGTGTTTTTCTATTAGTTTTGTACATAAATAAACATGGTTTGCCTATTTGAACTTCAAAGTTACAATTTTTTCATAACATGCCTCTAAAAAGCTTAGCCCAAATTTTAAAGAGTTTTCATAATATGCATCTAAAAAGCTTAGCCTAAATTCTAAAGAGCTTATACTTTGAGGTTTTATTTGACCTCATATTGAAATAGTTTCTTTCTCCTTTTTTTCATGTCAATTGTTTAGCTATGACGTCTCATTATGGCAGTGGGCATGTTGGCCATGTACCATAGTTCTTTATTGGTATGGTGGAATTTGAAACCTAATCTCTACAACCAAAGCATTGACTATTGAAGGGCAGTAGATTTCTTTAAAGGCTCCACCACAGTGGCCCATAGGTGGCCGAGTTGATCTTGTATTGGTTCCTATTGAATATTTTTTGTGTCTCACAAGAAAGCGAGTGGTCAATGGAGATGGAAACCATTTCTATGAGAGCCTTGTGAGGAAGCTTGCAGGCAATGATTATCACTAGAGGGAAAGAAACGAGCCACATAGTAGTATCAAGTCATATCTCTTATCGGATTTCTTCACTGAGAGAAGGTGAGACATTAACTATTCAAGCCAAGGAAAACAAATTTAGAAATTGAAAGATGATACCATGATGATACCTAGAAATTCACTTTTCCTTGAGTCAATACCAAGGAGATAATGTGTTTGGTTGTTGTTCATCCATTTGAATGCCTTGCAACCTTTTACTCTACTTATGAGTTCCGAGATCATGTAATGTCCCCTTCCAATTGACATAGGATGACTCAATATCATAGACAACTCTCGTAGGCTATAGTCAATTAGAAAAAAGGGAGTCAAGGAGTGTGAGAGACACAAAGATTTCATAATGAACTTATTGAGAAGCCATAATAAGATTTCTATATAATAATAATTGATAATAGATGATGATATTACAAAGATAGGGCCTCCCTATATATATTCCCTTTATGGTTTTATGAAGAGTCATGTCCTTTTATTACATGAATGCTTGATTTTACTTTTATTTATTATTTTAATGTCTTTATATTATATTATTTATTTATTGTGACATTGCCCTTCCCTTAAATTTTTCTTTTTCCTCAAAGCAATGATAAAGAAGGATGTAACTGGAGAAAGTGATCTCACTCCCATGCAACGTATTCTTTCAGTAGATTTTTCCATTTAATCAGATATTCCTTAATTACTTGAGAACACAATATCTTTTCTGATGTGGCGATAATGGCTTCACGATCTAAAATGATTCTTCCTTCCTCATGCAACATAGGAAGTATAGTTTGTGCCTTTTGTTGTTGTCCCAAGACTCTCTTTAGGCATGATACATGAAAGACATTGTGGATACGACTTTTATCTGGTAAATCCAACTGGTAGGCTACGTGACTGATTTTTCTATTTATTTGATATGGTCCATAAAATTTTGGAGCCAATTGATTCTTCCCATGTTCAAGGGATAACTGTTTGTAAGGTTGAAGTCTCACAAATACCTAGTCTCCTACTTCGAACTCTCTTTCTTTTTGGTTTTGGTCAGCTTGTTGCTTCATTCGGTTCCTTGCAACTATTAAGTTTTCTTTGAGTAACTAAAGGATTTTCTGATTTTTGTCTAAATGGTCTTTTATTGATGCAATTTTATGTGGTTGGTCAGCAGATCCTTCCATGATGGAGGGTCATAACCATAAAGATCTTAGAAAGGTTTCATTTTAGTTGATGTGTGATAAGTGGAATTATATCACCACTCAGCAAGGTGCAACCATTGAAACCACTTAATTTGTTTGTAGGAGATAAAACAATGAATATAGGTTTCTAAACATTTATTGATGACTTATGTTTGACCATCCATTTGAGGGTGGTAAGATGAGCTCATATTGAGAGAGTTTCCATCCGTTTGCAAAATTCTCTCCAAAAATTCCCTTTAAATTTTGCATCTCTATTGCTGACGATGACCTTAGGGAACCCATGTAGTTTGTAAATATTTTTACAGAATATTTCAGTTGTTTGTTTTGTTGAATCTATTTTCCTTACTCCAATAAAGTGTGAATACTTAGTTAGTTTGTCTACTACTATTAATATTTTATCTTTTCCATCGGATATGGGTAATCCTTCAATGAAATACATTGAAATTTCTTCCCATTTTTTGTTGGAAATGTGTAAGGGGTGGAGTAACCCAGGGTTCGATACATCTTCATTATTATTCCTTTGATAGAGATCACATTCTGCTACATATTTTTGAATATCTACACTCATCCCTTTCCAAAAAAATGATCTTTGTGCATTATAGTATGTTTTGAAAAATCCTACATGACCTGTACCTAGGCAATCATGAGATTCTTGAAGAACCTTGGTTTTAAATCTTGAGTGGGTATTTAAGTATATTCTCCCTTTATACCATAAGATGTCATTTTTTCATTTGAACTTAGGATATTGATTTAAATTGTTGATTATAGAGAAAATCTCTGGGTTTTTTGCATACTTAGTACGGATTTCATCCAACCACTCTAGAATGGCTATTGATATTGCAAAAGCTTGTGTTTCTTCATATTTTGTGATAGGGCATCAACCGTGACATTGTCTTTTCCTCTTTTATGCAGAATTTCCATATCAAACATGGCAATTTTCTCTATCCACTTTCGTTGTTTGGTTGACAATGTTTTTTGTTGTAACAAGTACTAGAGACTGTAATGATTTGTGTGTATCAAGAACTTATTTCCCAATAGATATTGGCACTATTATTTTAATGCATGCATGATGGAAAGAATTTCCTTGTTGTATGTGGATTGCAATCATTATGTTTGATTTAATTTCCTACTCTCAAAAGCTATTGGGTTCCCATCTTGCATCAATATTTCTCCAATTCCAAAAATGGGGCGTGATATTGAGATATGAATGAAGGGTACGTGATATTTTTAATTAAGGGTAAATTTTTCGGCAGATGTTTCAATTGGGGACACTCTTATCTATAAAAACAAAGTTACCTTTGGCTGCAACACCTTCCCGGCTAGCCTAATAAGAAGCCTCATTAATTAAATCCAATTAGTTTGCTCCCTAACGTTTCACACTCGAAGATGAAGGGTTTGGATAAGTCAGGTGTTGCTAATATCGAGGTTGTGGACATAATGCTTTTAAGTTTTAAAAACATTTTTGTGCTTCCACATTCCATTGGAAAGAGTTTTTCTTAAGAATATTTATTAGAGGGGTGGTTAAATGAGCATAATTCTTGACGAATCTTTGATAGTATCCTGCCAATCCTAGAAATCCTCATAACTTGGATATGTTTTTGGGTTTAGTCCATTCTATGATTTCCATGATTTATGTGGGGTCTACCTTGAATCCTTTTTTAGATATGACGTGACCAAGGTACTCTACTTCCTCCTTGCCAAATGTACATTTTGACATTTTGGCATAGAATTGATTTTCCTCCAGAAGAGATAACACTTGTCCCAAATGTTTCATATGATCCTCCCATGTTTACTGCACACTAAGATATCATCGAAGAAGACTAAGACATGTTACCATAAGTATGGGTGAAATAATTCATTCATTGTCACTTGGAAGTGGTGGGGGAATTAGTTATCCCAAAAGGCATCACCTTGAATTCATAGTGTCTGGGAAGAATTCTTGGCTACATATTCTAGTTTGACTCTAATCTGATAGTACCCAGATCTTAAATCAATTTTTGAAAACTATATTTCTCCGTGAGGTTCATCCAACATTTCATCAATAAACGAAATTGGAAATTTATTTTTAATTGCTATTTTGTTTATCCCACGGTAATCTATACATAATCTAAAATATCCATCTTTCTTTCGAACTAACACTACTGAAGCTGCATATGGACTTCTTCTTTTCGTGATGACACCAAATTTTAATAGGTCTTGGACTAATATTTCAATCTCTTTTTTGTGGTGATGAGGGTATTTGTATGGTCTAATATTGACTGGGCTTGATCCTGGTTTAACTTCAATTGTATGTTCAATTATTCTTTGAGGCGGTAACTCCATGGGAATGTCTTGAAATACCTTCTTATGTTTTTGAATTAGATTTTGGACATATGATGTTCTGGAGTCATCTTGTTCATATTCTTGTATTTCTATGTTGTGGCATTGGTTTAAGTATGTGATTGCTCATTTTCAGATCATTTTTTCATTTGTTATGATGACACAACCTGTGTTTGTGGAGGTTGAAAACCATTTAATTTATAACTTTTCCCTTGCTACTTGAATTGGATGAAATGTTCCTAGTGATTGACTGATTATGTGCCTAAGGTTTGTAACCATTGGACTCCTAAAAACATATCTACTCCTCCTAGATGGACGGTGTAAAGTTCTGATTCCAAATTGAAATCTTGGATTTGGATGTTTTCTTAAATAAGATTTATTAGAGGGGAGGTTAAATGAGAATAATTCTTGACGAATCTTCGATAATATCATGCCAATCCTAGAAATCCTTGTAACTTCGATATGTTTTTGGGTTTAGTCCATTCTAGGATTTCCCTTATTTTCTTAGGGTCTACTTTGACTCCTTTTTTGGATATGATGTGACCAAGGTACTCTACTTCCTCCTTGTCAAATGTACATTTTGACATTTTGGCATAGAATTAATTTTCCTCCAGAAGAGATAACACTTGTCCCAAATATTTCATATGCTCCTCCCATGTTTTATTCCACACTAAGATATCATCGAAGAAGACTAATACATGTTACCATAAGTATGGGTGAAATAATTCATTCATTGTCACTTGGAAAGTGGTGGGGGAATTAGTTAGCCCAAAAGGCATCACCTTGAATTCATAGTGTCCTTCCTGTGCCTAGAAAGAAGTCTTGGATACATCCTCTAGTTTAACTCTAATTTGATAGTACCCATATCTTAAATCAAGTTTTGAAAAATATCTTGCTCCGTGAAGTTCATCCAACATTTCATCAATAAACGAAATGAAAAATGTATTTTTAATTGTTATTTTGTTTAGCCCTCAGTAATATATACATAATATGAAAGATCCATATTTATTTCAAACTAACACTACTGGAGATGCATATGTACTTATTATTTTCATGATGACACCACATTTTAATATGCCTTGGGCTAATATTTTGATCTCTATTTTATGGTGATGAGGGTATCTGTATGGTCTAACCTTGATTGGGCTTGATCCTGGTTTAACTTCAATTATATGTTCAATTCTTATTTGAGGCAGTAACTCCATGGGAAGGTATTGAAATACCTTCTTATGTTTTTGAATTAGATTTTGGATGTATGATGTTCTAAATTCATTATGCTCATATTATTGTATTTCTATGTTGTGGCATTGGATGAAGTATGTGGTTTCTCCTTTTCGGATCATTTTTTCATTTGTTTTGACGACACAACTTGTTTTTGTGGAGGTTGAAAACCATTTAATTTACAACTTTTCCCTTGCCACTTGAATTGGATGAAATGTTCCTGGTGATTGGCTAAGTATGTGCCCAAGTTTTGTAACCATTGGACTCCTAAAACCACATCTACTCCTCCCAGAGGGACAGTGTAAATTTTTGATTCCAAATTGAAATCTTGGATTTGGAATTTCACCTTATGGTATTTTTCGACATTTCCAATGTTTTTGTCGTCTGCAACCATTTCTTTCATATATGGAACTGGATATACAAATAATTTGAGTTTCCTTGCAATCTTGATATCAATGAAATTATGAGTACTTCCAGTTTCGATTAGTATGGCAGAATTATAATTTTTTATATGTCCTTTTAATTTGAGAGTTTGTGGTTGGGTAATGTTTGTGATGGCTATGAGAGATATTCTTGGTGTGTAGTCTTCTATGAGTTCTGAAGTGTCATTTTGAAAATTTATTGATTTTGCTGAGTCTAATTCATCGTATTTCTCTAGTTCACAAGTGTACATTTTTTTTGAGTGATCTTCAATCTGGCATCTATGTCTAGGGTCCCATTTCTCTCCACATTGTATACATTTTTCTTATTTTTTCCTTTCCGACTCTAAATTTCTTCTTCTATCTTCACGTTGATTGGGTGGTATGTATTTTTCATTTCCCATGGTCTGAGGTACACTCCTTCTTGAGTAAACTTTGTTGAATCTTGATTGGTGTTCTAGTTTTTCTTCTGGGTCTTTTTCCTTGTGTATTGTTATTTCTACCATAGTAACCTCATGTAATCTTAACTCATTTTGGATATATGGTTTGATACCACCTATGTAATACTGGAGTAATTGATCATCATATAGTCCAAATACTCGGGTGGTGAGATATTCCCATTGATGCGTAAATTCATCTATGATGCCTTGTTGTTATAATATGGTGAGTTTTGAAAAAAAACAAAAATCGAGATGCCTTGGAATATTTTAAAAAAATCATTTTATAAAGAATTCCAATTATATTACTGAATTCTTCCTTTCCACCATAGATACTAATTGGATGCAGTGCCTTCGAGGTACATCGATGCGTATTGGAACTTTTCTTCATAGGTTGTAATATTATATATATGGAAATATTCTTCAGTTTTGTTAAACCAAGCCACGCATTGGTTATCACCTCCATTGTATTTTGGTATTTCAATGTTGGCTTTGGGAGGATAAATTATTAAGGGTTGATGTTGTGATATAGGTTGGGAATTTGAATTGTAGGGAGGTGGTGGCAGTGGTGGTGGTGGGGGTAATGTGTTAGATGTGTCTAAGTCACTCGTTTCTGGTTAGGTTTCTTGTTGGTCCCCTTGGCCTTTTACTGCTTTTAAAAGCTCATTAAGATTTTCTTCCTGATGTTGTGTCATCAAAACTAGAATTTGTTGCAAATCATCATTTATTTTGCGTTTAAAGTTTCCCAAACCTCATTGTAGGTTAACCTCGAGTTCTTGAAAAATATCATATTTAATATCGTGTTTTAGATTATCCATTCCTTCTCGTAATTTGATTATGACTTTCATTGAAATTTTTTCTTTAAGATTATGGGTCAACTCTTTTTTGAGTGCCTCATTGTTGAGCCTCATTTCTTCTAGTAACTTGTCATGAGTTTTTTTTATTGACTTTTCAAGTGATTTTCTAATGCTTTTACACTTCTGGTCTATTTTTTTCACTTGAGTTTTTAATTCCAACATCTTTCTGGTGTTTGGGTGTGAGTATTTTTCTGTAATTTTGAAATTGCTTGGAATATCCCCTTTTTAATTATTTGAAAATAATTGTATATAATTTACAGTGGGAGGATGTGGGATGGAGTGAGCTGGAAAGGGGGGTGCAGGGGGATGAAGAGAAGAAGGGAGCGTGGGAGTGATGTGTGAGAGAGGGGGTGTGTGGTGAATTTGGAAGAGTAGGTGAAGGTTGTGGATGGTTGAAGTGGAGGGAATTGACTGTGATATGGAGGAACGACCAACTCTAATACCAATGTGAGAGACACAAATATTTTGTTATGAACACCTTACTCAAAATCCATAATAATATTTATATATAATAATAATTGATAATAGATGATGATATTACAAAGATAGGGACCACTTATATATATTCCCTTTATGGTTTTATGAAGAGTCATGACTTTTAGTCATGACCTTTTATTACATGAATGTTTAATTTTAATTTTATTTATTATTTTAATGTCTTTATATTATATTATTTATTTATTATGACAAGGAGGTTTATTTGGTGTCACTGGGTTAAAAGAATAACAAATCCTAAAAGTGACATTAAATAAAATAAATAATTATATTTAATTGGAAATGGAGGGAAAATAAAGTAAAGGTTTGATTTGGTCAAAAAGGGGAAAGATCGAGAAGGTCCAAAAGGGAGGATAAATAGAGGGGTAACCCTTCACTTTGGAATTATGTTTTATGATCTCCTTTTAGTGTGATCGTTGAGCCAAGTTTTCATTAGGGGTTGGAAAATTCCTTCCATTTCATTTTAGTTTCGATAGTGCAATATCCACCCTATCTAGAAAAAGAGGAGTTCTCATTTGAGTTCATTCTGGTGTTTAGTGTCATCTTCAAGAGAGTTTGGAGGCATATCTACTTGCAAAAGGAATTTGAATTTTTTTTTTGGAGGAGGTCGATCATTAGGTATACTGGTTCCAGGAGGGTTTCACACAACTGGGAAAGGAGACACTCCCACGGGTTGAGCATGGGTTGTCCCACGAGGCTCCACTAAACTTCCCACAATCGTCTCATCAGGAACTCTGTGAATCTGGGGTTGTAGTAGTTCGTCGGATCGGGTTTGAGAGTGTTACAATGGTCATTTGCAGAGTATCCAGGGAAATATCGGGCTCAAAAATCCTTGGAAATCAGAGCATTGGCATTATTCCAGGCTTCTTATTGTTTTTGTAGTAGGTTTTGCAGTTTCTTGGAAACCATTAGATTTGTGTGCTTAGGAGTATTATGTGGTTGTTATTACAACCATTATATATGATTGTATTGCTAATATTTTTGGTAGTTTCCATCCATAATAAGATGCAATGGTTATGTGCTATATTTCTTGTGTAATGGATGTTGGTTGTGGAGCCTGATTATCTTCCTGATTCAGAGGTCCTTGATTTTCAGGCGTGTTTATACCACATGAAGTATTTACACCCCATAAGTATGTACACTCTTACATGCGGTGGAGTGCAGAGGGGGGGTACCCCCTTTTCTGGATCCGGGGGGGCTATCCCCCCTGCTGGGGGTCTGGGGGAAAGCGGGACCCCAACGGGGGTTTGGGGGCGAAGCCCCCGAAGCAAAAATTGCCTTGTAAAAGTATATTGTAATTTCATTGTAAATCTGGACCGTTCATTATAAGGTCACAGATTTAATGATAGAGATTATGTTAGGTTTTTTTTCCCTAGAAGGTAACCCTCTTTTATGAGGGAAATGTATTGCGGCTATGGATGATGGTGAATATTGTATTCTAAGAGAGGAGACTGTGAGAGAAAGAAGAGGAAGTTACA